>OVBA01005873.1:0-18545 GCA_900406435.1 Lepidium aucheri
TAAATGTCATATTATCAAATTTCATAAAATATTTGTATCATTTTTCTAATTCTTTTTAGTTTCTTTTTAGTAGATATTATTTTTTCTTTTTTATGAATTTCAAATAATGTTATACTATTTTTACCTATAATTATAGTATCCGAAAAATTAGATGTATATATATATATATAATAAAATTAAAAATCCGGTCTAACCGATTAAACCGGTCTGACCAACTATCTAGTAATATTACTGAATCGGTATCCGGTCCGGTTTTCAAAACATTGATTAAAACTAAATGCACAATCAAGAATCGAATCCCACCATCTAAAAAATTTGTGTAAGAAGTTGGCTAATAAACTGGTCACGACAACAGAACGGTTTGCTTCTTTTACTAGACAAACACATAATTAGCGATATTTGAGGCAGAAAATAAGAACAGGTTGCGTGTGTTTTACTCCATAAACTCCTAAAAGCCTAAACTTTTCTTGTTTTTTCTACACAAACCTAAAATCTTAAATTTTATCGCACTATTTTTTAAAATCAAATTTCGATAAATATGTTGTAGAAATAAATACTACACAAGTCACTGGAGTCGAACTTCTCTGTGTTTTTTTTTCATGAAATAAACAATTAGTGTTTTTATTTGATTTTGTGCAATCTGTAAATTTTGTGTGGCTTTTTAAACTTTCATGTTTGTGGGGTTAGGAAGTGAAAGTGGAGTCACTCTCTGTTTTTTTTCTTCATACAAATCCTATTTTTCTTCTAACTTTTAGCTTCTCGTCCCTTTCAGAATCTTAAGAGAGAACATATTAGAAAAAAAGGAAGAAGGGGAAGGTTGTGTGAGAGGAGAGAACCCACCCACCAAAGCGTGCACGAGAGAGAAAAAAAAAAGAAGAAAGCAAAGCTTTGGTTTGTATAAAATCCTATCACTTGTCTCTTACCATATCTCGTCATTACACATCTCTCTCTCTCTCTACATCTCTCTCTCTCTCTCTCTCTCTCTCTCTCTCTCTCTCTCTTTTGTAAGATTGTTTATATTTTAAGGGTTTCTCAGGTCTCTTCTCTTTAAACGGTTCTTTACATTTTGGTGTATTGCAGGGGTGTCTTCTCTCTCTCTCTCGTACGTGTCTCTCTTTGTAACAAGTTTTCAAGTCCAAGGATCATTCCTATTCAGCAAATAGAAACAATCTTGTGAGACAAATAATGGAGGGTTGTCCAAGAAACAGAGAACTCGGTCCAAAACTTCTCGATTTGATTCCCCAAGGGAGAAGATGGTACCAGGAAGAGAAGAACAACTCAGATCAAGAGAAGAAACTTGAGCTGAGGCTTGCACCTCCAGGTAGTGATGAACAAGACAATTCAGCGATGAAGAAGAATATTGAGATAAGAAACATGAAGAAGGAATCACAAGACAAACCATTCCACTGTTTCAACGGGAATCACTTTTCTCCTACCCAAAAAAACATTTCTCAGAAAAGGTTTTTCTTTTTTTCCTCGCTCTTAATTTTTCTAACTTTGACAGTGGATATTATCTTGACATTAGGGACCCATCTTCTGCTATATCTGTTGTTTTTTACCTTCACATGTTAAAGTTTGCAACTTTTACTGGCCTTCTTTTAGCATCTGCTTTACTCTGTTTCTGTCATCTGGTATTGACATATTGCTTTTATTTGTTGTAACATTGTTGGTTCAAAGAACTGCTCCTGGTCCAGTAGTGGGTTGGCCTCCGGTTCGTTCGTTCAGAAAGAATCTAGCGAGCACAAGCTCTTCAAAGCTCGGAAACGAATCCTCCTCACATGAAGTTCAAATCAACAAGAGTGTTGATGGTAAAAAACAAGTCGAAAAGGAAGGAATGTTTGTAAAGATCAACATGGATGGTGTTCCTATTGGTCGTAAAGTCGATCTCAGTGCTTACAATAGCTACGAACAGCTCTCTTTTGCCGTTGACAAACTCTTCAGAGGTCTACTCGCAGGTTATATCTTAAACTATATCTTGAAGATTGTTTCCTTTGCTTACTGAGTAGAGTTTGATTATGTTGTTGGTTTGGTCACAGCTCAAAGAGATACATCTGGTGGTGAAGGAGAACAGACACCTATCATTGGTTTATTAGATGGAAAAGGAGAATTTACTTTAACTTATGAAGACAATGAAGGGGACAAGATGCTTGTTGGGGATGTTCCATGGCAGTAAGAATCTCTTCTTACTTTTTTCCTCCGAATCTTATTTTAGTGTTTTGCCGAATCAGATTCTTAATCACATAACAACAAAACTTACTTCCCAGTCTTTTATCAGTATTATTCAATATTGATAATCCTTACAAAATGAATAGAATCTTTTGCTTAGATTTTTGTTTATTCCCTTTGTACTAACTAATCTTTAATCTTTCTTATAAATCAGAATGTTTGTTTCATCTGTGAAGAGACTGCGTGTGATTAAAAGCTCTGAGATTGCATCTGCCTTGACATGTAAGCTTATGTTCTTGTGTATGTTTACATGTATTTTATCTTTAGATGATTTCAAAGAGCTAATAACTAAAAGGGGTTCTCTCTTTATTTGCAGTTGGATGCAGTAAGCAGGAGAAGATGAGGCATTGAAGAGTATTTTGAGACACTTGTGTTTGAGTCAGAGGGTCTCATACCTTTAAAATGTACATCTGGTTTTTGTTATATATAAGAGATAATCATTGGTTTTGTCTAAAGATTTTGATTTGATATTTCATCTGATATTCCCATGTCTTTCAAGACACTGGACGAGAAGCGATTTGTGTTTAAAAGCATTTAGTTAAGTATGTTTCATGGAGATAATTAAAACAAAGTAATAATTATCTCTGTAAAAGTTTTGTTTTTAAATTTCGAGTTTCGTTCCTTCCAGCTTTCCCTATAACGTTTAATCCTGTAAAATGCTGAGATTGTTGACATGCCATTAGTTGCCCAAAAGAAGAAAAACAAAGGCTAATTTCATTTTAGAGATTTTGCCTGTACTTTACTATGTAACCTGACTCTGTACATAAAAGAAGATAAGATAAAAAGTTGAAAACTCAAAAAGACTTTTCAGAATGATCAGTCTATATCGAGAATTTTGGTGGCTATCATCTCAATTGTATATAAGTCACGTTAAATTATATATAGTTATATACACTGTATGTAACCCATTGTGATTTATCAAATATTGGACCGTTTCTAGGTGGACCGATTGAAAGATATCACAAGCAAAGAGATAGAACAAAGCATCTAATTTAGCACATCGTTCTCGTGATAAATAATTTCGTACCGGAAGTATAAGTTAGACTTACATTCATCAAATCTTCTATTTGAAGCTGTTTATTTCGGCTACGAGTGCAGCCAAGCAATTATATAACCTTTAGATATTATCTTTATAAGCTAAGTTTTGAAGACATCTACTATATTAATCGGGAATCCTTTGTCCCAATTTTCACAAATTTAATTTTACCCTTTTCTTGAAAATGACATCGAATACTCTTTAATTTGTTCATGACCATCGAATTTCATTAATGGGGATTCAGTCTTTTCGTTACTTTTACCCAAAAAAATCTACTATATTGATAAGGGATTCTTTATCGCAATTTTCACGAATTTAACTCTACCTTTTTCTTTTTGATAATAACATCGAATACTCTTTAGTTTGTTCATGATCATCGAATTTTATATATAGCTGTTCAGTCTTTTCGTTACTTTTACCCAAAAAAATAGTGGATAATCCGAGTTCTAATCGAGTTTTTTGAATGATTATACATAAATATCCCTTATTATTTCGGAAACGACACAATTTGCCCTTCGATTTATTCAGATAAATCCTAATTCATTAATGATATTAATGTCTTTTGATACTTCACACTCGTTTAGTCAATGAATATCCAAACTTTAATCGGATTTATCTAACTTGCCGATGAATAATCCATAAGTAACTGGAATCATAATAATTTTTTCTTATTTAAACTATAAAAAAGTAGATTTACATATTTTAATTATATAGTCGAACAGTAAATTTTACATATTTGTATCTCAAATTTCCAATTTTTTTATTAGATAGATCAAAATCTTTGTAAGCTCTATCGTATCTACAGAATATCATATCTATCAAACTCTAATAATCGACCTAATGGTACTCTATATATACTCATCATTGTATAACCCACAAACCACTACTTTTCATTACTTTTGATCTTGACATATTCTATAGCATAAGAAAATCGATTGCCTATGATTTCTTACAATCCTGTTTTTGAGCGTAGACCATTCAAGATTCAATGAAGAGTTTGTGTTAAAGTTTTTCATGCGTGGAAACTATATGGTCCATACGTTGATAATAACCTAGACATGATTCTAGCAGATGAATCGGTACGTCTATTCTTTTCTTTTTTTGGTCGAGGTATGTTTATAATTCTGATTGTATACTAATTAGGCTGTTTTCTTTGGTGTCTAAATTTCAAAAATTCCGCCCAAATTCTTAAGGATCTCTTATTCATGCAAAGATTAAAAATGATAGGTTCAAAAATTCTCTAATCATGTAAAGGAAGGTAATTGGTTGGTCGTAGAGAATTTTAATCTCGCCAAATTGGTAGGAAAGTACAAAACTAGTGATCATCCATTCAGGATGGTAATTACCACAGCAACTATGATTGTCAAAGTTTCATCTAGATCAGATGACATATATTTGCGTCTAGCTGATTTCGTTGATATTGTTTAAGAGAAACTTAATTCAGACTACCTTATAGGTAATTGTCTATACTTTCGTGATCATCATATTATTACTTCTTTGTTTTATAGTTATTTAATTTTCAAATATTTCAACTAATTAATTGACTTACAGATGTACTTGAACATATTGTTAATGTTGGTGATATGGGATCTATCAGCGTTAATAACAAACCAATATCTAAACTTCAATTCCAACTCACAAATGCTAGATATATTTTATCAAAAAATAATTGACTTTCATATGTACTTTTTTACTTATTTTATCTTGAAATTAAATATACAGTTATGTCTATATACCGTATACTCCTTGGGGAAAGTTTGCTGAAACAGTGTATGATGCTTTTGAACATTCGAACGACAGGATCGTTACATGCATAATTCAATTTGCAAAAAAACAATATTTTCAGAGGTATAAATTTTGTTTTACTTGGGATATATATATATATATATATGTAATAAAATAATACTAAAAACTATATCTATTTGTGATACATGAGAAGTTCAAGTTACGAGTTGCTATGATACATCTCAAATTCTTATAAATTATGAGCTTCAAGTTGTCCAAGATTTTATTCAAAGGTATTAAATAAATTTATGATATTATTTTGAGTATTATTAAAATATATTAATTACATACTATTGTGCTAATTATTATTTGATTTTATAGTTTGCCAAATGATTGGGACGCTATTCAGAATCACAATATATTGTCTCTATAAAGAAACAAAGATTCATTAGCATCATGTGGAACCAAATGTGTCATGGATATGCTTGATATAAGAGAGGTTATTGTTTCTTCTAGTTTATCTTGCGATATTCTGATTACTATCTTTTATTCTACCATTAATCTGATATTTTGTTTCTTTGATAGGTTGCACAGTTTAAGATCGTACGTCAAATATATTTAATTAACACTGATTGGGCTTGGTATTACTTTGTTTTTCAGTAATGCAATAAAAGTGTATACATTGTGCCTAAAAAAGAGGAAGACGAGAAGGAGAAATTTGATGACAAGAAGGTCTTTTCGTGCGTGAAGTGCAAAGAACAAATTACCGAGTTTACTCCAAGGTAGATTCATTAATTCTGATTAACATAATAGATAATGTTTTATTGTACTTTGTATAAATTCTAATTTTATAAGACTTATCTTATTGACTTTAGGTACAAACTTCATTTATGTGTGATGGAGATGCCGAAGCAACAAAGTGTTTTTGTGGGGCAATACTGCAACGCAGATCTTAGGTCAAAGTGCATCTCAATTATTGAATGGTTATTTTGATGAAATATTTCCGCTAGAAAAACAAGATTGATGTTGTTAGTAGTACGTATTTAATATGTTAATATTCATTACTGTTATTATTAAACATTTAATTAAGTTTTTCATTCTCTGTTATATTGATATATATATATATATATATATATTATGTAGATTCAAGATCCAACAATGCTTCCTTCTCCTATTTGAAATTTGATTGGAAAGACCTTTGAATTCATGGTTGTTATTCATAAGGATAATATCCAAACTGGCAACGATACGTTCAAAGTTTTCAACCTGAATGGAATACTTGATCCTATTGATGAATCTAATTATAGTCTACCAGTGCACAAAGATCATACTATCCATGACTCTTATTAGGGAATGTCTTCGGTTACTTTGACACCTTACAAGATTAGTAAAGATAGCATATCTTCTGAATCGAGCGATCGTTCTTTATTGAACAAGAAACATTATGTTGAATTACCTCGGTCTGGATTTGATGATGAGAACTAGAATAAACATCATAATTTTTATTTTGCTGAATATGATTACTATTATTATTATTTTAGTTTGAAAATGCTAATTGTTTAACTAATTTCATGACTAATTATAACTTTCTTTATAAAATATAATTTTTATAAATTTTTGGATCGTTGCATAATTTGGATTGTTAGTATATTCTTTTCAAGATCGATTTCATTTGCTATCTAAACAAATACAATGATAAATTCATATCAACTACACAAAGAAATTTTTTAATAACTATAAAACAAAGAAAAACAAATGTAATGATCACAAAAACGTATCTATTAGGCCAGATTTATATTCTTTATGACCAATCAATGACCTTCTTTCACATGGTTAGAGCATTAGAAACATACGGTTTTCTACGGCTAGAATCATGTCTATGTTATTATCAACGTAATTACCAAAGAGTTTCTACGTATGAAGAACGTAACACAAACTCTCCATTGATTCTTGAGTGGTCTGAACTCATAAACATGATTGTAAGAAGTCATAAGAAATGGATTTGCTTATTTTATATTAGTTTTTTTTACTTTTAGTTTGTTATTTGTTTTAATTAATTTTTAATAATTTTGAATTAAAGATGTGGTCTATACTTCAAAAAAGTTAATTTTAAATTTATATGACTTTTATTTTGTAAATTTGTATGAATAAGTTAATTTTCTAATTTAGTTGTAATCATGTTTTAATGTGTTTAGGAGACATAATCATTTTCTTAGATTATTGTCGAAGAAGTTTAGTGCTATATAGTAAACATCCTTTCTGACATCATTTTTGACAACATATAATATTTACTTTTATATTTTGAGATATATCCAAATTTTGTTCTAGTTGATATGTACAAATAAGTAAATTTTTTAATTTAGTTCATTGTCTACACTTATTCTTCACGCCGAAATGTATTGGATACAACTTATATTTTAATTTTATTTTCAATTTGTTTAGGAGACAAGCTCTACTGGATTAAACGTGTTGTGATTCTTATAAATAGACAAATGTTCCATATTTTCAGGCTCATTATATCTTGTTATTTTGTTGTATTCACCACAAAATAATTTTTCATGGCTTTTATATTTTTATTAGAATATCTTCTTCATTTGATGTTTCTTCTCTAACCACTATTCTAAACCTTAGATTAGTGTGCAGGAAATTTAATACAATATGTGATCAACGTCACGTTCTTAAACGAATATCTCTGGAGGAAGAAGAGTTATATCCGTATTGGTTCAGTACTCATGAATACTATAGAACATACAACATATTAGCTCAAATTGAAAATCCTGAAGTTTTTTATCGGTTAGCAATAATATAATATTTTTATGAACAACGTAAAGATGATGGACTGATGTTGCTTCAGGAAGCTACTCGAGAAATTTTCTGTGATGCCATGTATCTCTATGGTTGTATTATCATATGTCTCGGAGGTGAAAAAAATCAACAAGATTTTAAATACTAACTACTTTTATTGTGCCTCGATTGTCAAAAACATTAGAGAGTGTTGCAAGACTTCGGGTACAATTTCATAGACATATGTTAAGCAATCTATTTGTTTTACATTCAGAGTTGGAAAGATATTACATCACAAACAAGTGTAGTTGTTATGTTCACCGTTTTTAGGAATCACTACGGGGTATCGAATGACATAAATAAATCTATTGTATGTGAGAGTTGCTTATGAGATCACGAAGTCGGTCTTTTGCTATGCGGTTACCAGGCTTAAGGCATCATTCTTAAAAATCATTTTTTCATGATTTATTGATTTAGTTGTATGTCTATCTCTTACTTAAATTTGAATAAATATAATTGGTTTTATCAAAATTATATATTGATTTTTTGGATTATTTGTATTTGCAATTTTAATCCTTATCATGATTTGAAAATATGTTAATATTCTAATTTGATTGGATGTTTATATTCCTCATGCCGACCCGACTATTGTATATGACATATCTTAGGTTAAACCCTAATTGTCTCTTATAAATAGGCAAAACTTTGTGCAAGAAGTTTAGGACCTTATGCGATGAACCTCACATTTTGTACCTAATATCTTTTGAGGAAGAATAATTATATCTGTATTGGAATAGTCCTCAACAATTCTACAGACGGTATTACAAGTTAGCTGAAGCTAAAAATCCTCAACCTTTGTATCAGTTAGGAGTAATATTCTATTTTTGTGGCCAACAAGAATATGAAGGGCTAATATTATTTTGTCGAGCTTATCTAAGAAAGTATCGTGAAACAATTTACCTTTATGGTGTGATTCTCCTTTGTAGTGGAAGTAACCAAATAAAAACAGAAGGTTTTGAGATATTTTTTTCTTTACAAGTATCAAAAATGTTAGTACACTAAAGAACCTTGAAGGAATCCGTGTACGAATTGACAGACATATCAGAAGCTATCCGTATGATGTACGCTCAGAGTTGAGAAGATCCTACATCAAAGATAAGTGTAATTGTGACAGTCAAATTACCAATTTTTAAAGTCCAACAGAGTTTGGTATCGCTACGGTGTTGATAATGACATGTATACATCATTTATTTTTAAAATTTATTAATGGGATCACGTGTCAAACTTTTGCTACGTGGTTACAACTATTAGAACATCAACGTTTACATTCCTTATGTTTCTTATTGTTTTTGTTTTTTTTCAAAAAGTTTGATTGATTTAAGATCAAATTTAATTGGTTGTTCATATACAATTCATAAATATAGACCACCTTTGGAATTTAGGTTGTGAACATAAATGTATAAGAAAATAGATTGAATTATAGATGGCCTTGATGGACCCTAGTCCAAACAAAAACACAATGTTTAGAATGCATTCAATTATTGGTTATCAAATTTGTAATAGAATGCCATCAAAAAGTGTTGGAAATTGTAGCAAAATTTTCAAAGGTCCAATGATTTTGATAATTCAAAGGCTGACACACAATTGTCTTTTATCTTATGCATTAAATATATAATTATATATTGTGGTATAGCATAACTTTACCTTTTATTTCTACTCCTAAATTCACAAAAAGAGAAGAAAAGCAGCCCTCTAAAATGTCAAATTCCGCAAGGAACAATGGTGTTGAATTTCGAATACGTAGACCAGCTATCGCGGTGATAGCTTCATCACACGTTTTCATCGCCCATTCCATGATGATGAAATGATGGTAAACAAACATCTGTTTTATGGTAATTTCTAGAACTATTCTTATCTTAACCTCAAAATTTGATATACATATCAACTTTATAAAATGGTATCATAGCATGAGTAGTATTTATTTAAAGTTTTTAAAATATTGTTAGAGTACATTGATGAAGGTGATCCCGTACACGTATGCGAACATTGTGGTGCTATTTTTTGTATAATGAAAGGATAAAAAGGAATGTAAAGGTTACCATAAATCCTATATTTACCATTTGCTGTCTACAAGGCCAAGTTAAATTGCCTTCACTTAAGGCTGTCCTAGATATACTAAAGAAGTTGCTCGCCACTGATGATGAGATGAGCCGGCATTTCAGAGAGAATATCATAGCATACAATAGGTTATTCTCATTTACATCTCTTGGTATAAAAAGTTAAGAATTCTTCCCTTAATGGACATGGACCTCAGATGTTTCCATTACACGGGTAAAATTATCATTTAATGGGTAATTTGAAACCAGCTAATGGTGGAATCCCAAAATTTAAGCAATTGTTCATTGTTGATACTCAGAACAAGATTGTGAATAGACTTGCTGCAATAAGGTATCCTTATAATTTTTATAAACTTCAACGAATACATCATGAATTCTATGGATAATAGAACTAGGTTTTTATTAAAATATACGGGACACATAAGTAATATTTATGATAGATTATGATAAATATTTTTTCTATTTGCTAACTTTTCAAATAATTTTATAGGAGTGGCAGTAATGCTGAAAGGTACATAATAAGGATAATCTAAGAAGGGATGTTATCGAGGCTATTATCAAAATGTTAGAAAATTTCAACCCTTATGTGAAATAGTTTTAGTATGCGAGAGACATACTTGGCAATAATTATGATCAGGCGTTTACAATGAGAATTATAAGCGATCAAAAGTGGATGAAATGACCTAAGACACTCCTACAAGATCTGAAATAGCACCATTAATTCCTAGAGATTTTAGCATAGACATACCTCCACGTGATATTATTATTGAGGAAAAATGGTAGATTACAGAAGATAAGTGAGATACATCCTTCTTATCTCGATCTGCAATATATTCTTGTGTTTATTTGCGGTGAATATGGCTTTAGGTCGAATATTGATAAAGGTGTTACTCAATCTGCTCAGAAATAAAGAATCAATCAATATGTATGAGGCAGTGGTTTGCGTTCCGGATTCAGGAAAGGAAAAATGAGTCACACATTTTACTTCGTTCGAGGAGGTTATTACAAAAGAAATTAGTAGATGGTTATACTATGATTGAGTCAAACAAATTGAGTTATATTAAACTCAATCAGACAAGTTTAAGAAGTGATAATTTTGATTCTTTCCATGAAGGTACAGTGCTGGGTAAAACCGATCCCCATGATCAAGGGAAAAAGTTTTATTTGCCACCATCATTCATCGAAGATCCTAGGTATATGAGGCCAGTTTACTTAGACGCCATGACTATGTGTAAAAATTATGGATTTCCAGATTTTTTTCATCACGTTTACATGCAATACAAAGTGGCTTGAGCTTCAAAGATTTTCTGAAGAACGTCATCTGAATGCTGAAGATAGGCCAGAGATTATTTCTAGAATGTTTAAAATGAAACTTCATTTACTCATGGATGATTTGACTAAACGGCTCATATTGGGAAAGACTGTATTGTGTAAGTTATCTCACTAAGTAATTTAATTATTTTGTTTTAATAAACTAGTGGAACATATAATATAACATAATTCTTGCAGCCACGTATACTATAGAGTTTCAGAAACGAGGTCATCCTCATGATCACATATTAATATGGATGGATTCGGAATGTAAGTTTCCAACCTCAATGATATAGAAAAAATCATATCAACTGAAATTCCTGATATGTTTGAAGACGAAGAATTATATGGTGTTGTGAAAGACATGATGATACATAGACCATGTGGGGATCTGAATTGGAATTCTCCATGTATGGTGGATGGTACATGCTCATTATCCTAAAGATAACATACAGGAAACCAAGGTTGATAAAGAAGGTTTTCTGATATACAGAAGACGTGAGACCAATCGTTTTGTTGAAAAGAAAGGTTTCAAATGCGAGAACAGGTATGTTTTCCATATAACCAAAAGTTGTTACTTTGGTATAGGGTTCATATAAATGTCGAATGGTGTAACCAATCTGGTGCAATCAAGTTTTTATTCAAATACATTACTAAAGGACAAGAACGAGTAGTTGTTGTTGTTGAGAACTAATCAAACAATGAGAGTGGTTCTAGCGATAATCAGAATGAAATCAAAGATTTTTTTGATTGCAAGTTAGTTTTACTTTTGATTCGTCTTATTCGGAAAATATAATAATACATTTTTGTTTTTTAACGTATATAATAATACCTTTTTATTTGTGTATTAATCATTTAAACTATAAATATTTTTTAATATGTTTTCCAAATATATATATGCATGTGAAGCATCATGGAGAATGCTTAAAATTTCCAATACATACATGTTCTACAGCTGTCCAAAAGTTATCCTTTCACCTTCTAGGAAAGTAGCTTCTTCTTTTTTAAAAAGGGTGACCACGTTGAAAATATATTAACTAGAAAAGATTTGGATAATTTTATGCTTTTAGTTTGGATGAGATTGAATAAGACCAATTCTGTTGCTAGAAATCTTACCTATGCAGAAATTCCTAATCATTTTATCTGGTGTGCCAAAGATAAAGAATTTTGGCCAAGAAAGAAAGGATTTCAGCTTGGAAGAATTAATTATGTTCCAAAAAAGTTAGAAGAGGATTACTACTTGAGAGTACTTCTTAATCATCACAAGGGTCCAAGCAGTTTCGAAGAAATCAGAACAATCGATGGGGTGGTTTGTGATACTTATAAAGATGCATGCTATGCCTTAGGATTGTTGGAGGATGACAAGGAGTACGTCGATGATATTTTTCATTGCAGTTCTTGGACTTCGGGAAGTTATTTACGGTGACTTTTGGTTGTAATGTTCATGTCTGATAGTCTATCTGAACCAAAAAAAGTTTGGAATGGTACTTGGCACTTGCTTTCTGAAGATATAGAAGGAAGTAGATGAGCATATTTTAAGAGGCCAGGTTTCGATTAATATTTTTTTCGTATACCATTGTTAATCGTTATTATTATGATTATACAATATTTATATCAAAATAATCATGTAGGTCTCACACTAACTAATGAAGACAAAAAACGATTTACTCTTGAAGACATTGAGAAAATTCTTAGAAGCAATAGAACCTCTCTGTCAACATTTCCTACAATGCAAGATCGAACAAGTGAATATTTGCATAAAACAAATGTGTTGATAGCTGATGAGAGGAATTATGATCGTGATTCTTTAAAAGAACAACATTCTGACTAGATTGATATGATGACTCCCGATCAAAAAAGTATATATGATGAGATAACTAATTCGACTTTTAATGATAAGGGAGGAGTTTATTTTGTATATGGTTTTGGTGGAACGAGAAATTTTTTTTTGTCGAAAACACTTTCTGCTAGGATTAGGTCTAAAGGATTAATAGTTCTTAATGTTGCATCAAGTGGCATTGCTTCTCTTTTATTAGAAGGTGGCCGCACAACTCACTCGAGGTTCAGAATTCTTATACAAGATGATGAGTTTACGACATGTACAATGACTCGAGGTTAATACATTAAACTAATACATAAGAAATAATATTTAATTAATTATACAACCCACATATGAAAACTATTATATATAAAAATTAATTAACATACGTCGAGCAAACTACAAAAATATATAACAGATTTAGAAATTCTTTCTTTTTGGCGATAATTGTAATTTTTGATGACTCTAGGTTCAGATATTGCTAATTTGATCAGAGAAGCATCTTGAATTATATGGGATGAAGCACCTATGATGAGTAGATGCTGTTTTGAATCATTAGACAGAAGCTTACGAGATATTAATTAAAATGATGTTGGCAAGCCTTTTGGTGGAAATGGAGTTGTATTTGGAGGTGATTTTTGGTAGGTATTGCCCGTGATTCAAAACTTTGAAAGGTCAGAAATTGTTATGCCTTCTCTCAATTCTTCTTATCTATGGGATCATTGCAAAGTCATGAAGCTCACAAAAACATGCGTCTTCAATGTAATAAAATCTTAGTCGTAGAAGCTTCTAATATAAAAGAGTTCTCTAAGTGGATATTGGAGATGGCAAAGTGAACAAACCGAATGATGGTGAGGTGTTGATAGATATTCCTGAGGAGTTTCCAATTACCGATATTCATGATCTAGTCGAGACAATCACTAGAGAGATATATGTACATTCTTTTTGCGCACAACAGAAGTTTAATCCTACTATTTTCCAAGAAAGAGCAATCATATGTCCAACTAATGAAGATGTTCATTTGATAACGAGAATTTAACTAAATTGAACAGCTAGTTGTTATTGCATTTTTTATGTTTGAGTATTCAATTCTCTAAAAAATTTACTAACCTTTATTCAATTTTTTTCCAGATGTTTTTTCAACCACTTTTTAAAATGTATATAGACGAAGAAAGAGTTTATCTTAATTTAGATAGCATTGATCTGTCGGATACAAGTTCTATAAATAATCGGGTTTTTACTAATGATTTCCTTAACAGCATAAAAATTGGTGGATTACCTAATCATGAATTATGTCTGAAGGTATGTTATCCCGTGATGTTACTTAGAAATATAGATCTTATAGGTCTAATGATTAGAACAAGATTATAGATAACCCAGTTGCTCGATATTGTTGTTGAAGCTGGATTCATCACTGATGATAGGGTTGGTTCTATTGTATTGATTCCAATACTTTTGGTTACACCACTCGACACAAAATTACTTTTCAGAATGTATAGGAGGCAATTACCATTAGCAGTCGCTTTTGCAATGACCATTAACAAGAGTAAGGGTAATCTTTGTCAAAAGTTGGTTTACTTTTACTCGGCCATGTTTCTCATATTGACAACTCTATGTTGCTTTCTCTAGAGTTACATCTAAGTCGGGTTTAAAAGTTTTGATCGTGGATAAACATGGAAAACCACAAAGTCAAACAACGAATGTAGTTTTTAAAGAAGTATTCCATAATCTGAAGTGATTATTGAAGAAAGCCTATTTAAGGCTTTGGTAGAGGCTAACGCCCCGACTACCACCTTAATGGATCCCATGCCCTCTCTAGGCTCATGGGCCCATTTTACCGGTCCGACGATCATTATGCTAAGTCTGGGAGGCTTTAAAGACTTGTTTACCAAACCTACAAATAACCACATGATCTTTCTCTTTGTTTTGTCCTCACTCACACGGTTCCAAAAATTACTTCCTGAAATGTCATCCATCCTTTAACTACTCCAGCTCAAGCACGCTTAATGTTGTAGTTGTCTATGGATAAGTGACCGAAAAGATAAGTGTACTTTCGTGACATAGGTTCCCAAATCAATTATTTTGAACCTCTTTTCATGTACCACTATATATTATATTTTCTGAAACCGGGGTGTTACAATTCACCCCACTAACAAACCATAACATCCTCGTTGCATACCAAGATTGTCACCCCAACGGTGTGAGCCCTTTTGTCTCCACACATATTTGGGTCCGGCTTTGATACCATTTGTAACATCTCGACTGTCGCCTTGATAGGTCCCACGTCCTCTCCAGACCTGTGGGCCCACCATACTGTTCTGACGGTCGATAAACTACGTCGGAGAGGCTTTAAATACTTGTCTACCGACCCTACAAATCACCACATGATCTTTCCCTGTGTTTTCTCCTCACTCACACGGTTCTGAAAATCACATCCTGGAAGGTCACCCATATGTCAACTACTCCAGCCCAAGCACGCTTAAGATTGGAGTTCTCTCTGGACAAGTGAACAAAAAAATAAGGGCACTTTGGTGACATAGGTGGCTAAATCAATTCGTTTAAACCTCTCTGAATGCACCACCATATATCTTATTTTCTAAAACCGAGGTGTTATACTGCGTATCTGTATGGGTTCATTTTGCTTTGTGAAGGAGGGGATCAAAATAAGGACAAGCAGCGTTAAATACCCTTAAAGAGGAGTCCCAATTCTATTAACTTTTATTAAGACTATGGGTGGTATTTTTGGTTTTTATACTATAAAGAGTTATAAATCTCTACAAGTTTTTGTATTTACAACATTTATTTAGAAATACTCAACCAAAGTCATGTGTTTTTTATTATATATATTTTCAAATTTTCTTATTACTCAACCAAAATGAATTGAACTCACTTTAAATATCTTTTTAAGTTTAGAGTTATTAGTTTATTGATTTTAATGTATTTTTTTCATAGAAATAGTCTTTTATTGTCTTAAGTTTCAATAGAATACTTTTGAAGTCACGAATTTTCAAAAAAAAAGGCTTTGAAAGTAAAATACAAAAATGCAAAACAACATATAATAAATCATTTGAAAAATAACTTTACAAAATTAATAAATTATATGAGGTAATGCACTGCAATTTTTGCTATAAATGACAAACTTTAAATGTGACGTGAAACATAATATATTGATGAAATATACAAAAATCAATTAATAAGATTTCATGATAATGCATCATCAACATGAATAGAGTCCCAAATTGCGTTCAATATGCATATATCACTAAATTTGTGAAAGATATTATGGAGGATACCCTCAAAATCGGGGCAATTGTAACCCAATATTCTCTTTCTTTTTTTTTCTATTGTTTGATCTAATTTATCAGTCTTTTGGCATGTATTTAGTCCTCAATAACTCATTTAGTTTTTAAATTCATGATATTGCACGTTTGCAGTTAGTCCCTGATGAATTTTTTAGATTTGAGACCGAACTAAACGATCTGATTAATCGAAAAACTCCATCTAAGATACATGGTTACTATTCGGATCAAACATTTAGGTGATGAGACTCAGTTGGATGATGGTTGGAGCGAGTTTGTAGAAATTCATTTTATCGAAATAGGTTATGAACTAAATTCCGAGTACAAAGGAATTCACATTTTGAAATTGCGATACTTAGTGCCATTAGTAACAAGATACAACATCCACCTCTTGATGAAGAATCAAGCTTTATAACATATCAAGATACATTATTTAATTATAGAGTTTGCATTTTAGCTATTTTTAATAATAGATACTTAGTTTAATTATTTCTTATAGGTATGTGAAGTGGAATAAGAAAAGAAGTAAATCGTTGGGGACGACTAATTGGAATATGTTATTTTTCCATTTTACTTTGTTTATTGGTTACTTTGCTTCTAGCGATCAACTATCATTGTAATTTGGAATTGTATCTTTTTATATTTAAAAATATTTTAATCATCTATAAAATATCTTTAAAATTACTAGTTTGATTACATTTTTATTATAAAGCTTTGATTGATATTTACAAAACTTACTAAATCTGCCATCTAACATATATTTGAAAATGTTTTGTTCTTTTTTGTAAATATATGGAAGGCTAATATTTATTTTTCTAGAATAATTACTAACTAACAGGTGACCTTTAATTTAGTGGAAAGTAGTAAATACACTATAGACATACACCCTTGCATATCCAAGGATAGAAGCTCATTGCCTACATTATGTATTAATTTGACTTATGAGCCGACCTAATGTGGCCCAATGTTAACAAAGAAAAGAATAATTACTAACTACAAAAAAATTAAATTAAATATTTTTAAAATAATACACATTGAAATGTTTATAAAAATTAAATTAAATATTTTTAAAATAATACACTTGATAAAAATTATAGAATTGAATAACGAAACCAAACGTATAAAACAATTAAATAAAAAATGTCAATATATAACTGAATGATGCGATTACACTAAGTATTTTGACCCAACAACAATTGATACAATTACACAAAGTATTTTGACCCAACAAAAAGAAAATCTTAAGTAAAAAGTGTCAATAAATAATTGAATGATGGCTCAAATCAATATATATCTTATTCGGTATTTATATAATTACATATGAAAAATTACATTGGCTTTTTGTTGACAGAAAATTTACTTAAACCTAAAAAAACATTGGTATGGTATCTGTCCTTTTAAAAAAAACATAAAAAATATTTTACTTATTGAACTGATGATTTAACTTGATGTTTACATTCTTCCATCACATAATTTTTTTCTATGTTTCTTATAGATATTTTTTATACATTAGACATTAATTGCTATTATGATATAATCTATTTTTCACTCCATCAATCCTATCAGAACAATACACATGTATATCACATATGAATATCAGCATGATGGGATTAGAGGTGTGAAAGATTTTGTCAATATATCATAACACCATTAAAAATAGAAATTCACATATGATAATCTAAGAGAATATGGAACTTACCTTTTTCATATATTATTCGTCAATTTAAGAGGATTCATTTTTTATTAAGATTTCCTATACATAGAAATCAATTAATTAATGTTAATTAGAATATAAATATTACACGATTGATTAATAAATTTAATATATATACCATACACGTATTTTCACTCCAAAAAATTCATCGTAACTATAAATGATGTCATTCTTTGTTGATATGAAATTTTTTTTGATGGATAGATATGGTGTGGATATAAATAATGTACAATTAGTATATACACTATTGTACATATTAATCATTATTACATAATAGATAACTAATCTTATTTAAACTTTATAATATATATAGGTATTTAGTATTCGTAATGATATTATATATGTATTTGGGTCAATTAAATCAATATACATACTTGAAGTAAATTAAGAATCATGTAAGAGAAAAAAGTATAGGATACTGTAGATATTTTCACGCATATCTACTATATAATAAAAAGAAAATATTTTGAAATTTTACCCGTTGACTCAACCTTATTTACTCATAATGCCATTA
>OVBA01005874.1:0-18539 GCA_900406435.1 Lepidium aucheri
AAAGCTGACCTACTAGTAAATCAGCCTCGTTATGGCTGGTTTAATATAAGTGAGCCATCAAAAGATCAGTTAACTCAGCCGTATGTTAATAAATCAGCCACATAAATCAGCCGAATGCTGATAATTCAGTCGTTCCAAAAATTAAGTCAGCCACATCATAAAGTCAGCCAAAGTTTTGGTAAATCAGTCTTTAGAGTTAAAGTCAGCCATGTCTAATGTATTTGTATTTAAATCAGCCAAAATTTCATAAATGAGCTGAAGGTTATGTAAATCGGCCAGTACATTCAACTGATTTTGTTGCCACGTAGGATTTTTTGCTGACATGGAAAAAATAATAATGACTTTTGTTATCAAATGCTTATAAGGATACTTTGGGTATGGAAAACATAACAATAATTAAAAATTAATTTATATCGATCTAGTCATGTGTGCTATTTAAGTAAGTCTCCCAAAAAAAAATAGGTAGAAGGAAAATAAAAGCAAGCTGTCTTGTTGAGACAACCTATACTAATACAAGAGTGGGCAACAGATTTGTATACAAACTTAGAGACGGAGAATAGTGCGAAGAGTGTCGCACAGATTCTGAATCGTTTGCTGCTCTTGTGTTGCTTGCATTTCCTGCAGCGGCATTTCCTCATAACACCTGCGATTCACGCAATGGTTTATTAGGTTATTAGTCCGATGTAAAAACAGAAAGTGTTTGCAACTTTGTATCACACGTACGCTCTGTGGTACGCTAAAACTTGTGCAAGGTTCATCAAAGAAGAGCTTGACGTCAGCCTTTGGTATACGCTCGGAGGAAGAGGCATCTGCATACATTTCACACTCCCACATTATCAAGGGTGATAAAACAAAACATTATGATTCACATTATATAGAGTTCGAGAGAGAATTTCGACCTCATTTTGTCCACGCCTGCCCTTTTTCGATTGGGGATCAGAAGAGAAGAGCTCCTGAAGTGCTTCAACGGCTACAGTTCCATCCCCATCTTGTTGCGTCCCTCCAATCATGTTCTCTGACAAAAGCGCGATTGGGGATATATCTGTTGCTCTCAAGAATGGTATCGGTACTGTGTTTCCAGCTGCGTAAATTGACCATAACTGCAGGAAAGGGGACATATCTGATTCCTACAATACCACTCATTGACTAGACTGTAGCAAAGATACAGCACAAAACTAACTTACTTTATCTTGCAAAGCAAAAGCTTTCTTGCCAACTGTTTCATTCTTCAAGGTACCGCTACCTGCATCACTGCCACCTTTGATCTGTGTTCCAGATATGTTATTTAGCTTCGTTTCATGCTCACGAGATAGAGTTGCCATGTTCCGTAAAATAGAATCTTCAACTGTGACGTTGGTAGCAGGAGGATTCTTTTTGTCATGGATCCTGGCAATCAATATCAGATTTAATTTAACTCAGGAACCAAATACATCATTCAGATAGTGATTGTTTTATTTTATATCTGTATTACTTTATTTTCAATAAATTGAACGATACTGAAAGAAAATATAAGCGCCTATTGGCATAAGTAAGTATGCCCCCCCAATAAAGCAAAACGAAAGGGTTTCACAGATAAAATACCATGAGTCAGGTAATTCTTCTCCAGAGCGGGCAACACCTTCAACCTGAGAAGATGAAAATTCTTTCTCTCTAACGAGTTGAGACCTGGAGCCACTCTCGTCTGTCTCATCCTCACCATGAACAATCATTGTTCCAAATTCACCACCTGATCACATGAACCAATGCAAACACAAAGTTACATGTTTTTTTAGACCATGATGGACGAAAATTCACAACAGTCTATCTAAGCTGTGTGCTACAAGGCCGTTGATGAAATCATGAAACTATTATCCCCCAGATTACTACATGCACTTAACAATTCTCATGATGGCTCAAAAAAGCAGATTGCCAACATCTATATTGCCACGTAACAGGCTAAGGTTCACAGCATATGTTTATAGAAGGGTACTGATTATTCAACAACAAAACATCATTTAGTTAAGTCCTTTATGTGGACGTATGTAATATGGACATAGATAGTCATGCATATAAGACTTGCCTTCTCCAGCCAACAAAGTGTTGCCTGATATATGCTGCCAATTCAGGGTGGTGGTTAGAGGTGCTTCAGTGGAATTTTGAGGAGGTTTAGATGGAACAGTAATTCCAATGTCCTCACTTGATTTTGGACCCAGTGTTGACTGATACAAGTTTATAATATAATTTAGACAACTATAACTTGCAGAGATATTAGGAAAGAGGATGAAGGTAACTAAGAGAGTGGTAGCCGTTTGAGAAAACTAGTACATACCATGTCCTCTGAAGAAGGTGCAGCGACACTTTGTGCTTGAAGTGCCATAGAAGCTCTGATTTGCCTGGACTTCTCAATCTTTGGCGACATTGCAGAAGCCCCAGTTTTACATCTCTCAACAAATTTGTGCTGAATTTAAATCCATAGAGCATATGGCATCAGAAGAACAAAGAGTACATAGAAACAATAGCTGAAGATATCCATATATTGAAAAGAAAGGAAAAAATTCAGAATATTAAGATACGGATACTAATGATTTCTAGCACACAGGAAAAAGACGATAACAGTTTACCTTAAGCATCTCAGCTGCAGTTGGCCGAAGACGTGGTTCCTTTGTGAGGCACTTTGCAACAAAATCATGAAATACCAGGGACCTGAAAGGGGTAGCAACCAACAGATGAGTGTGCTAAAAGATATTGCCAAAACCTCTTTAACGAGAATAGCATGACTATGCTTTCGATCCCTTATAGGTCACTGCCAATGCTAGAACAAACTCTTAAATTCATGAGAAAAATGGTTTTGGTGCTAAATAATAGTTACAATATATCATCACATATAGAAAGCATCGTGTACTACATACTGGGGATATGCAATTACTATAGGACTTGTAAACCCATAATTTTATGAAGTGACTACAAGAACTACAGTTCACAAGATAGGTACTTAATGCGCTTGGATGATCTGGAAACTTTATCTTCTGCCTTGATGATGATTAATGTGATAATTCTAACGAGGTTGAAGACATACCATTTTTCTTTATCCTCAAGCATTGGAGCTGGCTCGATGGATATCATGAACAAAACCTAGCACAGACGGAAATGAGATATCAAATAATGACAATAACAAATGGGCATAAACAAGTAAATGTTTCCCTATTCCCCAATTCTCACAACTAACCAATCAATAGAAGACCTGTTAAGGGCATCTTAAGAAATTGGTTTTCTAACAGACCAAAGCAAACAGCTTACAACCTCATGTTCATGGACAGTGAGCCAACAACATCTTTAAGCCAAATTGAACCATTGTGCAATGGTTTGTTTTACGTCTGACTTCAAGTTCAGATTCACTTCATTTCACTTCTCCAAATAGAGAAAGAAACCAAAACCAGAAGAAAAGAAAAAGCAGGATATATATTTTTCCCCTCCTAAACTCAGCAAGGTATCTGAACACTTGGGAGCATGATAACAAAAGCAATAAGGCATAATATAACAACCCTCATAGGATGAACTGCTGATCTTGGAGGAAGCCCCTGTAAACAACACAACTGAACATCAGAAGACAACCACAGGATGACTAAGAATAAAATATGGAACAAGCGACTAGATAACGAGGAGTCTAAGAGTGTTAATCAAAATGTACGAAAATATTCCCTATTTCCATTTCATATCAGGCGAGAGACTAAGTACAGCTAACAGGAAATTCGTCTCTGAAAACAGGTCATCAACTTATATTCTTGCACAGTTATTATTAGATAAAAAGTGATAAACTGTCAACTAAAAGATAAATGTAGCACTATCTTATATTACCTCTGCCATCTCAATTGCTGAAACACCAAGAGCCCATACATCCACCTGTAGTAAAGAATCCAAATGTCAACAAGAAATAAACAAGAAAATCCTTGATTTTACTCTGTAGAAAACTTGAGCAGTAGTAGTTTCTAACTGGCTTATCAGACGCTAATGTCCACTAAATAATAGGATTCTGTCGAACTGGTTTGCACATCATTTTTGGTAAAACCTTAATTGCTTTCTTTTAAGAGATACAATATTATATTTAGTAAACACTTCGTAAACTTCAGTAATTGCATACAGATATGGAAGGTACCGCCAAATCAGTCTGTATAATCTGAAGTTTTTTATATTCATTACAAAACTTTAAGGAGTTTATCAGACCATATTGCAGACATAGAGGAGACTTACCTTCCCATCATAGCGATTTTCCTGAATAACCTCAGGGGCCATCCAATGTGGAGTCCCAATGAACTTCAAACAAAACGAAACAATTAAGAATCCCACCCAGTCAAAAAACGTCTCTAGGCTTTGATTGCCCTATTCATCAACGACAGCATGATGAATCAACTATAGCAAACTTTATCTATATAGTATTCTTTACCGTGTTTCGTTTTGACATAGTCCGTGTAAGTTGAGCTGCAACCCCAAAGTCACCTGAAAAGATCAAGGCAGTGAGCTTTAGAGCAAATACATAAGCCTTATAAGTTAAAGCAAGATTCCAAGCTTGAAAACGTAATAAGTGTAACAGAAATAAAAAGAAAGTAAATGCAACTCTTTAAGCAGGAGGATATATAATTGCGCAAGCTAACTTACCCAACTTGACCTCTCCTTGTTCGGTCAACAAGATATTTCCACCCTTAATATCTCTATGGACTTTGAATATTGAGTGTAAGTATGCAAGACCCTACATATAAAACACAGACACAAACATAAGTATGAGGCCTATAACATATTGAAGCAGATGTGCGCAAGCAAAGACGTCATATTTATTCCTTATGCTTCTAGGCTTCTAGCCATTATTCTATAAAGTGAAAATAGATTTCCGAAATTATGGGGTACCTTCAATGCCTCCCGACAAATATATGCTATCTGATACTCCTCTAAAGCCTCCTCAGTAACATTCATCAGATCAGCAACACTTCCACCTCCACAATATTCCATCACTATCTGTCAGAAGATAGAAATTAGTAACTAAAAAGACTATTCGCAAAACGAATACATAGACAACAATATGTAAAAGAAATAAAAAACTGATTCCAAACAGTAAGAGCTACTATAAATAACAAGATAAACAAGCTATGGCCCAGACGCTCACCCAAAGATAATCTTCTCCTTGGTAACTCCCAAGGTAACGGACAACATTTGGATGGTTACACTGCTGCAGCATCTCAATTTCTCCTCGAATCTCTTCATATCCCTCCTCCTATTAAAAGTAGAACTTGAATCACATATAAAGTGCTTTAACTAACTGTGACATGTTAACTTCTGCTGAAGACAAGCTTTTTAATACCCCCTCGGTAAGTGATATGACTTTCACAGCAACAATCTCCGATGTTTTCAAATCTCTTGCCTTGTAAACAGACCCATATGATCCTTTCCCTGGCAAATGACAGATTTTACATATAGCAAGGAAAAATCGAACAAATATTGAGGATTTCTGATTGCTAATCATACCAAAATAATGGAGCAAATCAGATAGAAACAACCAGTTAATCAACTCTATAAAGCTAGATAGACTAATTTACCAAGTTCATTGAGGAATTCGTATTTGGTGGTTGGATCTTCTCTAATTATGCTATCCGGAAGAGACGTTGTCGACATCTTACTGTTCTGCTGCTGCATTCTGCGATTATCTTCAGCTTGCAGCTGAGAAAACGGGTCCAATTTTCGAGTCTTACCACCAAAATTTGATTTCTGCATACTAGCCACAGCTCTTCCCATAGTTGACATATCCAGCTCCTTATCTTTTGCTTTACTCTTTTTAGACGAAGATTTGACAACAAACGTACCGTACTCTCCATCGTCATCATCTCCTTCCTCTTCCTCATCAGAAAATTCTTCATCTCCGCTTATCGGTCTCCTCCTAGGACTAACTGCCATTCGTGGTTTGGAAGAGTGCGGAATATTTTTGCTATGAGCATTCCGATCGGTTTTCACAATCATCGTACCGAAATCTCCAGTTTCATTGCCGTCGTCTTCGTCGTAGTCAAAAGACGCACCGCCTCCAAAATCCTTGGGAAGACGCTTGAGAAGCGGAGGAAGCAACGAATCGTCTTCATCATCTTCTTCTGCTCCTCCGTCACTATCGCCTTTATAAACCATTGTAGCGTATAAATCGACACTTTCGTCCTCCTCAGGTTTGGCTTTACCTTTGTCTCGACCTCTACCTTGATCTGAATCGGAGTCGAAGTGAACTACGAAAGTGGAGTATATGTCGGGTTTGGGATCCCGGCTCCGACGAGATTTCGGCGAGTTATGATCCATCCTATGGCTCTAACCGTCGTTGCCGGAAGAGACAGTCAGGCAAACAATGCGAGTCGTAGTTAAATTAAGGGTGAAAAAAGAAAGAATCTATTAAAAAAATAAAAAATAAAAGTTGTGAATGGACAGGACCAACTAAAATTTTTGGCACATGTCTATGCATCCTCTAAGACCACCTCCAACTATTAGAACCCATTAGGGGTTCTTAACATTTATTTAATGTAAATAATGATTTTATAAGAATTAAGAACTCCACTAAGGTTTTAATTTTTTTAGGATTCCAATGGTAGAACCCCACTTGGAGTTCTTAAATTTTTTTAAAAAAATTGTAAAATATATTAAATTATGAAATCACTACCATTACTACTCAACCAAAGGATAGCACGAGGATCTTATTGGATTAAGACATAAATTGCAATTTAAGTTTAAGGATCATCATGTTCCAAGGCATGGACATTATAAGAATCTGGAGTTGCAGGCTGTGTCTTCAACCTACAAGCCTCGTTCGTAGGTTCGTTTATGTTCCTCACCCCTTCTAACCATCTTTCCAGTGTGTCGTGCTGAACATCCCTTTCTTAAATTTGATATCCATCTTAAAAGAAAAAAACAATGACAATTGTCTCAAATTTTGTTAATTTGGTGTAGACAAGTGGTTATGATCATATACAGACACTTATTTGTTAACAAGGACATAAAGTGGTAATGTGCTGTAACTGCAAAGCATTTGGATTAACACTCTTTCTGAACAAAGAGTTCAAATCAAACTAAAACTAAACTTAACCTTTCAAAGTCTTTTAGTTGCCCTCTTCTTTGCTTCTCAGCAACATCCAAAGCTAAGGTACTTATTATATATTCCAATTTGGTACCCACCATTAATAACAACTGCATTTTAAAAACTATTTTCTAACCAACCATTGACAAAGATAAAGAGAGTTCAATTTGCCAATTGTTGATCAAAATAACTTATGCTTATTGGCAATAAAGAGAACCAGAAATAAGTATTCCACCCACCAACATTCAGCAGCAAAAAGAAGATGACGAAGAGCCAGAGATACCAGCTTTATTTTCATATGATCACACAAATGAAAAGGTGTCAGAATAATCTTATGAAGTCATATGACCTGGTGACAGAACCATAAAACTGCTTGAAGAGTGATCTCTACAAGAACATAACAAGATCCAACAAGACAGATTGCATTCACAAAGCCATTACAAAAGACAGATTGCATTCACAAAGCCATTACAACAAGGCATTGCTTGAGAAAGAAAGAAGTATCCCCACGACATATCATTTCGAGTGGTTTCGGATGCATTCATTAAATGCTTCTTAATATATATCATTTGAATGACACATCAAACTCATTCACAGCCACAATATGTACTCACTCTTCATAAACCAATGAAGATCCCAGTAAAAAGAAGAAAAATTAGTAAATTATCTCTATACATGATAAAGCAATGGATTAACCAATTATAAGTTTGAGATCACAACTTTTTCTTTCTCATGAATTAATGTCACTTTAGAACTTATCTTTATCAGAAGTAGAATGCAGAGATTCTGAATCAGAATGAATTCAAAATTTACAGTGAGATTTGACATAAACCTTAGATGATAAACCAATTATGGCAACCGACACCACAAATTTCGTTTGTTTGTATGTGATTAAGACACTGCAAAAGTGAAGACCTGAGAACATGATGAATAATTCCAATACTTACTTACCCAGAAACCACTTTTGTTGTGTAATGAAGAAGCTAAGCGGAGCTGTTGGAAATCTTACAAAATTCCAAAGAAAATTCAGACAAATTACTGCTTCCGATGGTGAATGCGATAATCCGATATGCAGACTCACTGCCTCCAATGCTCACCGTCGAGATGAAGATATATGCAGGTTTTGCCGGCAATTGAAGAGATGTTGCTTTCAATCGCCATCAGAGAAGAAAGAAATTAAAAAAATTTTGACACAACAAAAACTGAGAAAAATGCAATCGAAGGGGTCACGATTTTTTTTTCGTCCAAAACCAGTCCACCAATAAAAATTTGACACCTCATTGGTTCTTAAGGGTTCTAAAAGCACTTAATTAAGAGCCGGTTCTTAACATTTTTACCCATTTTTGATTTAATTAAAATACATTAAATGTTAAGAACCTCCCATAAAAATCTCCATTGGAGATGATCTAAAAGACTAGAGAGAGTTATCTTCTATCAATTAATTATCACTAGAACATTTGGAATTCGATTAGTGATATACACCTATAAGAATTTTCCAACGATTACAGAGAACAACACGACTAGAGGATTGCAGAATAATTAAAAGGAATAAATGAAAACTGTAATAAGTAATTGTACCCAAATTGAGAACGTCAAGCACATTTGATGTTATGTACAATTTTGAACCATTTTTCTCTTGTTACAGATAGCAAAAGTGAAAACTCGTTGGATTTCATTGCCGTTTCACTAACAACTAGGATGCTACCCGCGCTGGACGCACGAGATTACATGATGTTCGAGATTTTAAGTTAGTTATATAATTTAATGAATACAAAACATATGTTGGGAATATATTTATATAATATGTCAAATATTTGGTATTTTTTGAAATATAACAACCAATACATTTTGTGACAAAAAAAAAACAACCAATGCATTTAGGCGCAGGTTTATTTGGAGTTCAAAATATTAAGTAATTTGTAAAGTACGGTAAGGGAAAAACTTATGTTGGATACAGATTTATATATATATATATATATATATATATATATATATTTGTAGAACATTCGGTATTTATTTAAATATAATAATCAATATGTTTACGCGCGTTATTATATGTTCGAGATGATAAATAATTTGTATATTTTGTATGTAAATAATTTATGTTGGGAATATATATTTAAATAATTCGTTGAAAATTTGGTATTCCCTGGATTATAGCATCCAATATTATTAATGTTATATACCTATTAAAACGAGGTATGGTATTTGAAAGTTTTTTTTTTCAAACTTGAAGTATGATAAATAAAGAAGATGTAGGAATTTTGTTTAATAAAAAAATTAAATTAATAAAAGAATCAAATTAATAAAACTTAGACAAAAACTATAGGTAGTAATTATTTAAAATTATTTTCAAGAAAATACATATAAAGAATGTTATGACAAAAAAAACATAAAACAAGTATGCAAAATAACCAAAAATTATCAAAATTTTAATATTTCAGAAACCAAACCGAATTATAATTTGATTTCGACAAATAAATCGAACCAAATAATTGATTAACATTTTGAAGCGGCCTTAAAGTTTCTGTTACTTACAGTTCGAATTAATGTGCGCTCAATTCGTTTGTTGATAACATCAGATAGCTCACCATGTGAGATTTCTCTTTTTCCGAGACTTAAACCATCCAAGAAAAGCTTGTTCCATTGTTCTTCGGGAGCTGAAACATACACAAACCAAAAATGAAGACTTGTGTCTTATCTAGTACATTGAAAAGAGGTTGTAGAAGAACCCTTTGATTAAAGTTTCGAGAAAATGCTCAGCCTTTACAACTTCATCCCCTGTGAAAATATTCAGTAAAGCTCTAATTGATAAGTTTGTCTGAATTTTAAGGTGTAAGAAAATGATGAGATTCTATTTGTAGAAGCTTAGAATAAATTCAAAAGTGATCATATTTGAACAAAGCACCTTTCTTTGCGTAGCTACGCTTGGAGAGAACGGTAGCATAATAGAGTTGAAGAACTTTTTGCAGCATAGCTAATAGCCCTAGTTTGTCTTTATCTTCTTTTGTCTGAAAACAACTTTTAGCCTCAAACTATCAAAAAACTAAATCTAAAAACACTATAAAGAAAATGCCCCTTTTTATTCCTTCAAGATATCTTGAACCTCGGAAATTTGTGTTACAAAATTGTTAACTGACAGAGACTTGCATCTATCTTAAAAGAGAAACAAAACACTTTTGCACTTACCTGTCGTAGCTGAGCACTAACTTCTGAGAGAAACCCCTCATCTAATTGCCTTTCTTTTTTCCGTTGTATTATTTCCTGTTAATACACTAACATCAGTAATAATGCCTATATACATATCAAGATATCGCGAAAGTAGATAATCTTTATGAATATCTGAGGCAGGAAGTTGTAGATAAAACAAAAGTGTAGATGATTGGTCAAAAGAAAGTGAAGACAACAAGTATACCTTTTCCATTTGCATGATGGCTTCAGGATCTCTTGGATGCCATAAAATTTCCTAATCTCCATCAATCGCATGTCTCAAAATACCTTTTAGAATATCAGTAGCCGTTTCTATTTTTTCCTATAAGGATACAATAAACTTTCAATTATCTTGTAGGGAAAAATGCCAAAATCTGAATGAACTTTTATCTCAGTGTCGATTTCTTAATGAACTTTTGAATCCGTCTTAAATCTTAATTTAATACTTAAAATTTATAAAAAACTACATGAACTCTCTAATTGTGGCCAATTTCTACATTAACCATTAGTACCGTCAGTCAATGGTTAAGTCGACACGTGTACGTCCGATTTGAACGACACATCTACGGCCTGATTTTTTTTAAACCATAAAAATTCAAAAAAAATCAAAAATACAAAAAAAATCAAAGAAATTTTTTTAAAATACATATATATATATAATAAAATAAAAAATTTAAAAATATAAAAAATTGATAAAAATGTTACAAAAATAGAATAATATAAAAAATTCAAAAATTAAAAAATAAATTAAATACAACACATTACAACCTAACTAAAAGACAAATAGACACAATAACTAACAAAAAAATATACTTAATTACAACCCAATTACAATCATAATTCACCCGATTCGAAAAATCTTTAACTCTAAGACCCTAATTCAAAATTCGTGGCGAATCCTAGAAATCTTTAACAAACCAAATATTTTTTACATGGTAATAGGTGCACCTACATAAATGAGTTGATGAAATATTGTCGATGTTTCCGGCACTATAGGTGCTCCCGACACTAGGTGCTTCAAGCAACTCATTTATATGCATGTTTCATCAACTCATCTATGTATATGTTTCATCATAAAATTTTGACGTCTTAATAAGTGTTTTGTTTAAAACTTTGAAAATTGACATTCAAGAAGTTAAAAAGGAAATGGCATAGAAATGAGTTGATCAAACATCTACATAAATGAGTTGATGAAACATGTAGTATAAATGAGTTGCTTGAAGCACCCAGTGTTAGGAGCACTTTTAGAGTTAAAGATTTTTCAAATCGGATGGATTATGATTGTAGTTGGGTTGTAATTAGATATATTTTTTGGTTAGATTTCGTGTTTATTTGTCGGTTGGGTAGGTTGTACTGGGTTGTATTTAATTTATTTATCAATTTTTAAAAAATTTAATATTTTATTTTATTTTTGTAACTTTTTATGAATTTTTTATTTTTAAACTTTTTTATTGTATTATATATATATATATATTTGAAAAAAACTAAATTTTTTCTTTTTTTCCGTTTTTTTCGAATTTTTTTCAATTTTTTTTGAATTTTTTTGGTTTTTATTTTATTTTTTTAAAAAAAATCTGGCCATACACGTGTCACTAAATCAAGTGCACACGTGTCAACTTAACGGTTGACTGACGGTATTAACGGTCAATGTAAAAATTGACCATAATTAGATAGTTTATGTAGTTTTTTTTTAATTTTCAAACACAAATTGAATTTTAGGACGATTTCAAAAATTCATTAAAAAATCGACACTATGATAAAAGTTCATTAAGATTTTGGCCATTTTGGCCATTTTCTCTTATCTTGTATTAAAGAGAGAAATACAACCAAAATGAAACTGGGAGAACAGAAGAAACAAATACCCGAGTCTTACTCACAACCACAGTCAACTATAGTCATCACAATTGTAGCTAACTCCTCATAGTCTTTCTGCAATAAACAGAACATCACCAAAGCATTAATATAATAAAAAGAGCTTGAAACTATGTGTTATATTTGACATTAACAATAGAGTTTCGTGCCTTGTCATCATCTGATTTGCAAGTATCAGACCTAGTTGCGAGTCTTACCCAAAAGACCTTACCAAAAGCAAGGATATTTTCAAGAACAATCTTCTTTTAGCTGTTCAATGGAAATGGCAGTAACAACAGTAACAAAAAGTACTCAATTACTCAGTAAAACAACAAATCATAAGAAAACGCACTTGCAGACATTCTTCTCTTGGGTTTGCGTCTATAAGAACATCTATCATTTGATCGATTTCTATAGTCTTCATAAACGCTTCTTCTACATTTCCCTTGGCTACACATATCAAAGTTCTCCTATTTTATTTGAAATCCATGCGTAAGAACACTATCACCAATCAACATACAAATCCCAATCAAAACAATAACACGTATAATCTTCTGTTACACTATGTTTCTCAAGCATAGATTTCAAATTCTCTGTGAAACCCGATGGAGGCATAGAAGATGGCTTTGGAGAACAATATTTATGAAATCAGAATAGAAGAAATGGGATTAAGATCAAAATAAGAATTGGGATTACCTTAGAGAAAATCAGGATCAATTTCCGATATCCTTTTCTTTGCAGGAAGGAAACAAAAGGTGAGATTAGATTTTTGCCATTATCATTGTCAAAAAATTAAAGATTCTGCTTTTCTTTATATTGACCATCGTCACAGGTGAGTTATGTACGATTGACACGGTGACACAAAAGCCCCGATAGAGGAAGAGAGAAACTCTAATTTTAGAATACCAATGAAACATATCGGATTTTGATTACTCACAAAAGAGTTATCAAATCATATCGTATAAAACTATTAAACAAAAGTGGAGAACAAAAAAGAAAAGAATAAGAGAGTGGGTGTAAGTGTTGGTAACGTGGGTTTCGAAATTTGTAAAAAAGCATTACTTTGTAGCTAACTCCTCATAGTTTTACGTGGATAACATATTTTTTTTAATTTACCTAAATAAATATTTACATTAAGAAATATAACGTGATTAGGTTTTATTTTTTTTTCGGCCAAAAATTTACAGAATTTAAAAGGATTGCCTTGTAATTTTTGAACGTTTTTTTTAAATTTTTTTTACAAACTAAAGTTCAAAATAAAAAAGACCTTTGTTTTACTAAATTTAAATTAAGAACATTGCAAAGGTTTATAAGATTACAAATCAATTGTTCAGTTGCCGAAATTTTTTTTTGTTGAAGTGTTAAATTTATTGATCAACAAAAAAATTTTATATACAAGTGGAACATAAACAAATTTTATCAAACCCAAAAAAGCAGGTTTAATAAATGAGTCTGCTAAAAAATAAAATATAATATCTAAGGAGTTCCTCAAATCTATGAGTGCATGAATATTGTAGGGAGGAGATTCTTTTTCTCATGGATTTGTCAATGGCACAATAAAGTGAGCTTGAATATCTGGAGTCATAACCATGTATTCGTGAGCTGTATTCAGCCAGAAAAATAAATGACTATTTAAAATGTCAAGCAAATGAGTATGGAATCGAGACACAAACTGGTATGACTAGTGAGGAAGGAGAGTGTGTCCATCCATTCAGGAGTAATTGAGTGGCCAATCATATTCCTGCTGAGTCATTCCAAATTATGAAAGAATAAAGGCAAGCAAAAAGGAGGTGATCTCGAGTCTCATCCCTTTCTCCACAAAGCACACAGCCTTGAGTTCTACCCTAAGCTCTCATGCGTGAACACGTAGCCAATCTATCTCAAATTGCAAGCCAAGAAATAAAAGCATATCGAGGTGTACCTTGGCTAAACCATATCACCCTATGCCAAGTAGCGGTAGGAGATATGCAGCAAATTTGGTTCCAAGTCTTCTTGGCAGAGAAGCGCTGTTGGAAGTCAGTTTTCGAGTGTCTCCATAAAATATCATCCTTAGTTGTAGAGTTAACACCACTGAGCTGCATCCTTATGTTTGACATGAGGTCATTGAACTAATGGCATCGTCGTGATCTCTGATCCCAATCAAAGTCAATCACATCAGTGACTTTAGCATCACACAAAATACCAAAATATCGAGTACCCTAAAGCCCGGTAATGTCCCAAAGTCGAGCCATAGAGGACAAATTGTCGAAGAAAGTATTGGTGTCATCCCCAATATGGATATGAGTAAAAGGATATGCTACATCACGTACTTTTAGAAGCTTTCACCATATCCTGGACCCTTTTGATCCCTCACAGACATCCCAAAATGAACTATATCGAAGAAGATAATGTCTTGTCTAATGTATCCAAAGAGACTCCTTCAAAGATAGAAGTTGCATCATCAAATGCAAAGAGAATATCCAAGAAGTGTCCTTGACTAGTCTTAGCCCCAACCCTCCTTCCTCTCTTGGAAGACAGACATATGCCCACGCTACCTTGGTCTTAGATGTGTCATTAGGGTTATCAGACCAAAGAAAACCCCACACAAGATTTCAATTTCCTTAGGGAAACGACTCGGGAGCTTGAAACCAAAAGTTTGAAATATTGTTGATGACAGATTTGATAAGCTGCAATCGGCCTGCAAAAGACAAAAATTTGGTTGTCCAAGACATCATACGACCCTTTATTTTGGCAATTAGAGGCGCATAGTCAACAGGTCATTGATTTAGTTGTTAGTGGAAGGCCCAAATAACGGATATGAAGCTTATCTACCATGATCCCTGCAGCCAAAGACGCATATTGAAGAGGAATAGGCTTCCCTCAACAATATAATTTGAAGACTTAGCAGCACTTATATATAAACCAGAGAAAGCACCAAAGGTATTCATGACCTCAATGATACCTGACAGAAAACTTGGAGTTCTATCAGAGAAGACCAAGATATCATCTGCAAAACTAAGGTGAGTAAGATGAACCGCTTGACAATTTGGATGAAATCCAAGTTTACCCTCAGCTGCTTTGTTAAGCAGTTTGGACAAGACATTGTTCAGAATCACATAGAGATATGGAGATAAAGAGAAGCCTTGTCAAATACCCCGTTTACTTCGAAAAAACCCTTCCAAATCACCATTAATAGACACTAAAAAAGAAGCATTGGAGATGCAAGCATATATCCATTTGACAAATAAATCAGGCACACCCATTGCCTTTAAAACCACCATAATGAAATTCCACTTAACAGTATCAAACACCTTTGCAATATCAAACTTTATAGCACATCTAGAAGATTCCTTATGATAATCCTTAACTAACTCAGTAGTAAGCAAGATATTCTAAAGAAACAACCAATTTTCAACAAAAGAATATTGATTTAGTTCAATAGCTTCCGGTAAAACCTTTCGACCAATTTGCGAAGATTTTTGAGATTACCTAGTACAGTAGATTGTAGCAGGCGATGGGTTGTAGTCACGCATAGAAATAGCATTTCCGTACTTGGGGATAAGAGCCAAAACCATTGCATTCACTCCTATAGGCAGAAAACCAAAGAGGAAAAATAATTGTATCGCTCTTAAAGTCTGCACCAACACTCGGCCATGCGCATGCTACATCATCACATCTGAAATCAAGGAGATTATCGAGAGCACTAGGAGAGAAAGATTGATCATCAACAGGAACATGCTGAATGAATGATGTGAAATATGATACTATCTCAAGCTTAATATAAACAATATCCAAGATTGTGGTTCCTAGAGAAGTCTGAAGCTGCTTAATAGAGAAACGAGTTGCTCGATCTTGAGCTACACGATGAAAGAACAAAGTGTTCCGATCACTCGCTTTGAGCTACTATATTTGTGATTTTTGTTTGTAGAAATTCTCTTCTAAACGTGCTAGATGATGCCATTTATTAGTAGTTGTAGCTTCAACTTTAAATGAACTTTTTAAAGTAGACAATAGAGTTTGATTTTGCCCAGACAAAGCTCATCCAAATCCTCTTTTGCTCTCTTTGGTAAGTCTCCATACTGCGCTTTGTTCAAAGCTCTCAGGATAGGTTTCAGGTTTTCAACTTCTTATGAAACATAAATAGGGTTGATCTTAAGTGAAACATAGGTTGAGTACTAGACCAATACGCATACACTATAGGTAGGAAATTCTCATTTTCCATGAGGAAAGATAAATATAGAAAAGGATTCCTTGAGTTTCCAATATTGGAGGAGAGGTGGAGCACACAATATGCATGATCCAAGATGGCACTAGGTTCAAAGACAGCATGAGATATGGGAAAAGTCTTGGACCAATGTGAATTGACCAAAGCTCGATCAACGTTTTTCCTATGGGATCCTCCCAACGTTTTTCCAGCAAGTGTGGATAGGTCCAGAGAAAGGCAGGTCAGAGAAAGCACAAGAAGAAACCAGATCCTGAAAGTTCTTCATCACAGATTGATCAAGTCCATAATCAACAGCACGAGAATGTTCTCTAGGGGAAAGTATCTCATTATAATCACCTATTAGTACCCAGGGGAACGAGAGATGACTGTAATCCATAAATAGCTTCTCTATTTCCGACCATAACACTCGTCATCTTGTAGGAAATTAGAGGCATAAATAACAATAAAAATAAAAACTATACCGGAACCAGGCAGCTTGATACCACAAGTGATATGTTGTGCATTTTTGGACAAGACATGAACACAAACTGCATCAGAAACACAAAAAAAATCCGCCCTAGCCGATGGAGCTCATTATTAGTAACCACTTTCCAGCCAGGCAAAGCAGAACTTAAAACTGACAAATAATTTCCATCCTGAACTTGAGTTTCCAACAAATTTTCAAATATTAGTTTTACTTCTTTTACCCATTTACCGAGCAAAGCATGCCTGTGTGGTTGATTTAACCCACGCATGTTCTAAGCAAAAAAGAACATCATTGCTTTCGAGAGGAAGCTTTCTTGGTTTCTTGTTCGCACGTTGCAAAATTCAAGTCTTTTGTACGTACAATTACTGGTTTAGGAGGTTTAGATTTTACCTATATTGCTTTAGAGTGATGGGTCTTGATATTTGACTAAGTGGATATTGAATCATTATCAAGGATATCTCCTTTTTCCCTCACTTGAGCTAGAATCTGAAATTTGGATAGAGAAGCAGGACACATAGGAGCTGACACCTCTAGAGAGGTTCAGTTTGAGCACTTCACAACAGTCCATTCACCCGAAGAGGAATCACTCTTGTTAAGGTCCACCTGAGTTGTACAAGAAGAAGAATGCTTAGTAGAAGTGCTTGTAGAAATAACTTCACATTTACGTTTTGCAGCCTTATACTCAGTATTCGTGCAAATCTTAGGTTTAGCACCAACAACAACCTGCTCAAAAGCAATTTGCTCAGAAGCTGCTTCCTGAACTGTATAAGAAAGCTTCCCATAAGATAAATCATTCCTCTACAAAGTTGTAACAGTCGGAAGACTCTTAGAAGCCTCACACTCTTTGTGTCCCCATTTGTTACAAACTCAAACCTTGGTGGGAGTCATGGATATGACACTGAAATCGACAAGGATGGAAATTTCCTGCACCAAATTCAATCAGTTTTAAGAGTGGTTTCAAGAGATTAAATTCGACAAGCATTTGAGGTACCTCAAGACCGTATCACTTCTCAGTTCTAGGATGTAGCTTGATTGGTTTACCGATGTGGCTAGCCAGAAACTCAAACCACGGTAGAAAAACATATGAGAGGAAATACAGAGAAATCCACCCATATTGGAATCTTTGACAGCTCTAGTTTCTTCGATGCAAACTCATGATTCCATTCTCAAACCACTAGAGGGACATCACCACTATGCCAACAATTCTTTGAAGAACACGAGAAAAAACAGTAGCATCATCAATTTTGAACGTTAGCTGAAAAGGTGAGAACATATGCATCAATTTTCAAGCTTTTCCTAGAATTTTACCAAATCCTATGTGTACTGTTCTGATATGGGGAACATCTCCAATAAAATGACCCAATAGAAAATTACTCCATTAAAGAGTAAAATCAGTCAAACCTCTTCAGGAATCAAAGAAGAGATGACTCTATCCAGGATCACATGCGAGAGATCATAAGAAGAAATCAAGACTGTAGATTTTGATCTTAATTCTAGAGAAGATTTCAAACCAGGAGAAGAATGACAAGGAGCGGACGGTGGAGGAGAAGGAGTCTCCACCATGGAAGAGAGGCAGTGGGAATTATGTTATATATATATATATTCATGTTTTTATCATTTATTTAAGGTTTTCTATGAATAAAAAAAAACATGAAATTACAAACAAGTTTGGAATTAAGACATAAATGTTAAAAAGACTTAAATATATGTAAAATGATAAAGGGAGAAGGGAGAGA
>OVBA01005875.1:0-18539 GCA_900406435.1 Lepidium aucheri
TATATATATATATAATTATTGAAAATCTTATTAATTTTTTGATCCGCGGTCAATCTGCGGTTGATCCGATGACCTGATGACCCGGAAGGCAGTCCGGTTCATTTTCTGGGTCATGTTTAAAAACACGGCTTCTCAGTGAAATCAGCTTATACTTTTCTCACTCGTAATGAGAGTATGAAGCAGAACATGAGTCTGTTTTACTCTCGCATATGGCTGGTTTGTGCACCTGCAAGGGTGAGAATCTTTCTATTATTGATGGCTCATCAGGTAATCATGACAAACATAGAACAAACCTGACATCACTTGGGTTTGTATGCGGTATGTATGGTTTGCAAACAGGGGGTTGAAAAGATTATGCATGTACTATGTGACTGTGAGGTATGTATGGTTTGCAAACAGGGGGTTGAAAAGATTATGCATGTACTATGTGACTGTGAGGCTATGCAAGGTATCAGGATATGTGTGGTTCCGAGGAGGTTACAACACACCTTTTTCTCGGCTTCTTTGTTTAAATGGTTGTATAGTAACCTTGGGGTTAAGTCTGAAGTGGAAGGTTTTGAATGGGCGACGTTCATTACAGTTAGTGTGTGGTGAGGATGAAAATGGCGTTGTGGTAACGTCTTCGGCAATACTAGTTTATGCAGGGACCAAACACAGTTTCTTAAAGATAAGACAAAAAAAAAATTTAGCCCATGCAAGTATGAACCTAAACGCACATGATAAGGTCAAAGAAACATGTTTGATTTTTTGGAAGCCCCCACAGGAGAGTTGGGTCCGGTTGAACACTGATGGAGCTTCTCATGACAACTCTGGGTTTGGCTACAGCGGGTGGGGTCTTGGTGTGTGTACAGCCCCATTATCCAAGCTATTGGGTGTCTATTATGCCTTATACATAACCTGGGAGAGACGGTATACTCGCGTTGAATTTGAGGTGGATTTAACACTAGTGGTTGACCTTCTCACACAGGAATTAGTGACTCTCACCCCTTTTTTCTAGCACGTCTTTGCTATGACTTTCTATCTTGGGACTAGTCAATCTGCATTGTCCATGTTTATAGGGAGGCTAGCTGTCTGGTAGACAAACTAGCTAACTATGTATTTTCTTTACTGCTTGGTTTTCATTCTTAGATGCTATTTCAGACTCTTTGCATTCGATTTTGGTTAATGACTATTTAGGAGTTTCGACTCCTAAAGTAGTAGTTTTGTAATTATTTTTCCTATTAATAAAGTAAGAGATTTGCCCTGCAGATCAAAAAAAGTATGACAATTTTTTTAGTGTGCTGACATTAGTTTGATATTTCTCCACTATGTTTAGGTAGATTAAAAATGAAATTTAAAGAGTAGATTTTAAGTTTTGATAAAGCAAATATACATCTACTATAGATAAAAGTTTTGTTGATCGAAGCCTTGATAAAGCAAATATACATCTACAATTATCTCACGTTTTTAGTAAAAATGAGTTAAAAAAATAGAAAGTTAGAGTGTTTGGTCAACATCCAATCTAGTATTATGTCACGTTTCATGAAAGCGACACTAGTGAAGGATTGTGGATCCTTCCTTCCTTTTTATACTCTTTTTTTGGTTCTTTTTAGTTAAATGGGTCCATCCTTTAGGCACGTAAACTACATTAACTCAATTGTTTGTAATTTAACTTGAACCTGCTTTATTACTAGAGATAATTATATAGAATATCTCATTTATGTATTGAATGTCCTTTTTCTTTATTTTAGACGAAATACCATTTTTCAGAAAAGCATTTCGTGTAAGAACATAATATAGAATAGCGTTTACGATGGACATTAATATTGTCTACTATGAACACATAAAACAATTTTACAGCGGACATATGTTGTTGTTTACTGTGAATATTTATATAATTTACTATGGACATAACATACATGTTGTCTATGATGAATATTTATAGAGTTCATCATGGACAACACTGTTGCAATACAATGCCACAAAAATAATAATTCCACTCATTTAAAACATAAAATTGGTATTTCGTGCAAAGTTAAAAAAAAAAGTATTTCAAGTAATTAAAAACATAAAAATGGCATTTCATAAATATTTTCTTTATTACTATATATTCAATGCTGATACTACATAAAAATGGCATCTCATAAAAATTTCCTTTATTACTATACATTCAATGCTGATACTGGGAAAAAGTTGCAAACTATTGGATTCTAAATATATATATATGTATATATATTTCTGTTATACAAAAAATCGAATCATCTTTTCTTCACGAGAAAGTTCTATAAGAGTTGATTACCCAAAAAAAAAAAAAGTTCTATAAGAGTCAAAGACCATCAAATGAATAGTTGTTCAAATCCATATAAAAAAGTGTATTGGTTCATGTCAGAAAAATGTATGGTCTTATTAACTGTAGTGCGTTTATTTAATAAACCAGATATTAAATGGATGAAAATTTGAGTATTCGCGCCGCATAACCATAGTGTAAATAACGTGCTCATTTATGCATTTATGTGAATGCTAAATTGGGAACTATATGTTCCATTTCTTTGATGATATATGATTCTCGAGTAATTACTTCTCCTACCACAAATAGGATTTGTCTTTTAATGACATTTTTGGCTTCTTTTGTTTTTAATAACATGTTTCGATACATGAACCACAAAATTATTTATGAGAGTTATTGGATAGAAGTCGAATGTTAAGATGGCAAATCAGCTTTTGGTTTCCGATTATAAGAGCGAACGAAAAAAAACACATGTTTATTTTTAAACTATATAATATATCACTTGTTTGTATAAAGTCTACGGTGGTGATATCTAAGACTTAAAGAGCAATGTCCATAACAATGTTCATTTTACTGTTCATGAAATTATATCTCTAAGCATTCCATTAATTATGTAGTCCAATATATGATGGAAGTCAATATTTTCTTACAAACATTATAACATATATACCTGAACATCATATATATTATGCAATTTACAATAATAAAGACATAAGTAATGATTAATACGGATATATTCAAACAAAGAATTGTTGAGAAAAATGAATCTTTTATTGTTAAACTCTCGCAATCTTTCTAGTCTCTGTTACACACATGTGTTTGAATAAGAAAAAAAAAAGAGCACACAATAATTTAATGAATTTACGAATCCGATGATGAAACACTATGTCTTGCCTAGATTAATTCGGAATCCACTAGAAGTTCTGTTTATCCAAACCCTTGAAGCTAACTGTAAAATTCGCAATAGCATTCTTTCGCTCTCTTATCTTTCTTAGCCAACAAAAGTTCAAGCCTAAAACAATCTTAAAGAGAAGAAGACTTATCATCTTGCAATTCTCTGCGAAAACCAACTTTCTGCAATTCATTGTACCAATATTGTGCCTAGATCATATGAGGCCTAGGAAGAGTTAGAAAAGGTTGTCTTTATTAAAGAATGACAAAAGTTTTCGGTAACTTAGGTTAGTTCTTCATTATTTTTTATTGATTAAATGAATGAATATTGTTAAACAACTCCTATGATCTATGTTTATAGAGATTTAGAAAACCATTTTCTTTGACAGTTTAGAAAAATTGAAAACAGAGGAGATAAACAATCTATAATATTATACTTAAAAGATACATAAAAAGTAAAAAGTTCTCACCCTTTAAATTATATATTTACCTAAAAATGTAGTTTTCTAAATTATGAACTTTGGTGTGGCCTTAGACAAATGCTCATGTGATTTGCCTTTAAGCACGACTTTGCATTGCAGCTGAATGAGACAATGAGACTCACTCTTTAGAATGAGGTTAATAACTCATATGTCATTCTTTGTCATGTAGAGAAGTCACGTGAGCTCATCAGGACTTCATTTAAACTTAGTTTGAAACCCTCTTTTTCTATTGGAGACTCTTGATACTTGAGCACAGTTCAACAAAACCCCACCTAGCCTAAGTGTCGATGTATTGTTTTCTTCTATTCTAAACTTTGGTTTATTCTCATCTTGAATTCTTGATCCTCTGATTAGACACTTGAAACCTTGAACTTCTTTAATGTACTAAGGAATTTTGAAATTGATATAACCTTAGTGAAGATATCTACTAGTTAGATGTAGATGTTTTTGTCACTTGCACCTCTCCTTTTGTTTCTTTGTTGCAATGTGCTTAGTCCTCTCATGATGAACTGAGTTTTTCGACAAGTCAATTGTACTTTGAGAATCACAAAACATTTCCACTGCATTTTGTTTAAACCCCAACTCATTCATAAAACACTTCAGCCATATTGCTTCTTTGGTTGGTTTTGTATGAGCCATATACTCAACCTTTGTTGTAGATAGAGCTACAACATCATGTTTTCTTGACTTCCGACTAACAACATTAACTCCAAATTTGAATATGTAGCATGTGATCGACCTTCTCTGATTAACATCTACATCATAATAATAACGTGAGTACCTTTATAATGTGAACTCTCCATACTTCTTGAACATCAACCTCATGTTTATTTGTCCCTTTGATGTACCAGAGAACCCACTTCACAACTCGCCAATACTCTTTTAATGGTCTGCTCATGAACATGCTTATTACACCCATATGATAAGATCAGGTCTAGTTCCAATCATTGAATATGTTATACTTTCCACGACATTGGCATAAGGAACAAACTTCATCATGTCAGCTTGCTCATCTAATTCATGGTCATTTGCATTTCTCAGGTTTTTGCAGATAGTTGTCTTGAGAGAGATTTAGAAGATTAGCTCTATGTTATTTGTTATCTCCATCCCTTCAATTTTCTTTGCATCTCTCAAGTTCTTCATCTTAAACTCAGAGTTTAGGTTTTCTTTCAATTGGTTGATTGTGTCTTTATCCTTGGCACATAATCATATCATCCACGTAAAGAAGAAGATATGTCTTCAGCTTGGTTTTTGTCACTTTGAAGTACACACAACTGTCATGTAAGCTTCTTGAATATCGTGAGGACTTTATAAAACCTTGGAGATATGTTTTAATCCATACACTACAAGAATATTGAGTATTTATAACACAAAAAATAGCATATTTGGTCGTTATGTTATCTTTTTAGAACCTTTGAAGTTTAGATAGCATTTGAAAATTCGTAAACCCTATGCTAGTGTGCTACACTCTATACAAAATAATTCTTGTCTCGTTTTATCTGATGAAATATGAGTTTTATATCGTAGGCCTTACTGAAAATGTTGTGATAGTTCTAGGCAATACTTAAAAAATTAGTCTCGCCATACTTGGAAAATAATTTCACTCTTCTTGAAAACCCTAATTTCAGTTCTTCACGTTTCTCTCCTTTTTGCTCGGTTTTCACAACTCCAATCTAATCCCACCGTTTCTCACACAATTTGAGTCAAACTTCAGACCTAATCTCAAAACTCAATTGTATATAGTCTCTCTTTTTTGCTTCTTCCTCCATTCGCAATTCTAAATCTCTTAGTCCATTGAACCAAAAGCACGATCTCACTCTTCTTCTTTCCAGTAAAATCCATGTTGAATCTCGACACTTCCTTGTATACTCGTTCAACTCGTTACTGAAGAAATTCATGCTGAATCTTAGTAAGGCAAAGGTAAATTGCTTTAGCTTTATTTTTATGTTTGTTATTATATGGTAACTCAAACCATGTTTATTTATTGATTTATATAATGTTCATGCATGTTGAATTTATCCATTTAAATTAACAGATTGCTCTTAAAAATGCAGGAAGATTTCATTAACGTATTCAAACCCTTTAACTTTACATTAGTTCTATGAAAGGTAATCGATTTCTTTCTATTGTCCTTATATCATTTCACGATTCGAATCTATTAGACTTTAAATTTTAGATTTATCTACTGTTTTGTTTACTTCAGATTAAAGGATTTAATTTGGTGTTGAACTAGATCATGTCAATTTAGGTTTCAATATGGCTTCTCGATGGATTGAAATGACTGAGCTTTTGATTCTTCTTCGTGTTTTTTCATTTATGTCAGAGATGCAAACTTATCATATTTTATTTGTTCATGATATAGGAATATATGTGAATACATGTAGCTTATAATATTTTGGCTGTCAAACACAAAACTTTGTATTTTATGACAATGTTTATGTGAGTTCAATCATTTCTATAAGTCGATTGCTTGTTATGTAGTCTTCTCTAACATGTTCATTTGAGTTCATTTAATTTATATTTTTTGCTTTTCTTTGTAGTTCCATTTAAGCCAAAAAAAGTATAAATTTTATCAAGTATTTCACTCAAATATGATTTTTCTATCATATATAGTTGTGTATTGTTTTTTTGTCATAATGTGACATATACTAGACAAATGGTAGACTGATGGTCTTCAACAGAGTGATAAAAAAGATCATATTGTTGGACTACCACATGTTCCAGGTTCTAATATTGAAGTGTAATTTGGCTAACATGGGAATGGCCTGAAAGAGGAAGATGGTTTCACTCTTGTGAATCTTCATATGAAGCAATCAGTTTTTGTTAATGATCCTTTTATTTTGCCATTGCAAGCTAAAAAAGTTTCTTACTTTAGGGAAGATGATTCCTCAACTTGGTATGTTGTTATGAGGGTGCCACCAAGAGGATACTATGAGTTAGAGATAATAGAAGAGTTTGTTTCTGCACCAGTGTCTATCTAACCAATTGAAGAATCAGGGGATCAATCATAAAATGGCAAGATTTTTTGTGATATGAATGGTTGTGAAGGTCTGCTAGTAGAAAAATAATTTTTGTATGTATAATATTGTGTTTCAGGTAGAAAAAAGAGGATGAAAACGGGAGCAGTTGATCCATTTCATTGCAGTAAGTGATACAATTAGGTTTTGACCCTAAAGACTACTGTAAGGGCACATCAAATCAAATTAGTATTTAGGGATCGAATCCACGAAGACCAAGTAACTACACTATCAATCATTAAACCAAATTAAAGGTAAGACAAAACAAACAATTGTGGTGATCGCAAATAGCAAAATAACAAGAAACAAAATTGATTTCAATTGATAAAAACATCAAGGTCAGGGAATTCAACAGGAAATTGGGAATCTAAACCAGGACAGTATTTAGGACTCAAATTAAGGACCATTCTAGAATTCAGATCACTAAGCTATAGTTAACCCACTATTGTGTCGTCGACTACTATACTTAGCAACCTAGAAATCTAAATTGTGGCTTGATCATAAATATCTAGGCACGCATTAACAAGTAAGTATGATATGTTCACAGCTAGCCTTAGCATTAGGTTTTGGTGGCTAAGGTCTAACTGCTCATTTAGGTTCTTTCAGACATGTAACAACTTTTGGTGAGTTAAACAACTATGATCATAAATTAGATGGCCGGTCTAATCTAAGTTTTGAAAATAACTATAGCTGAAGAATTCTAATGATAAACACCCTATCTAGCCATATTTCATTGATTCTCTAAAATCCCTACAAGACCCTAAACTTGATTGGGAGACTACGAAGACATAATAGAAAGAAGAACCAAAACAATAATAACCAAAACATAATCAAATTATTGAATTGACAGTAGAAGGAGTTTAGAATTCTTCTCCAAACACCATCCCAAAATCCCTTTCTAAAGTTTTTGATCAACAATATAAGTTTCTCTCCAAGAAAAAATAAAATAATGGGTCTAAAAAATAATGAAGAAAACCTAGTTAAAAAGTCTCAAAATCGTTCTGGTTTATATGGAAATCTTTAAATTTTGCAAGATCAGTCTGGATCTATCAATCTGGTGGTAGATCGATCGATCCTGAAGATTCATGGCGACGTCTTCAACTTCACATCAGTCGATCTCGAACAGCCAGGAAAATATGTACGGAATTCAGGATCGATAAGCCTAGAGGCAGACTGATTGATCTAGGATTAAAGCGACTGATCATGGAACTTTGGTCGATATGTTGGTTGTACGCAAATTCTTCTGACAAAGGTGGGATCGATCGATGCAAGTAGGGACTGATCAATCTGAGCTCGTAATTCTGGCAGATTTGATCCTCTTGCCTAACTCGATGCATGACTGCCTAATTCCATTCTAGCCCGCAATTAATCTGAAAAGACAATTAAAAGAACACAAAAGACTAGAAAAACTACTAAAAACATGAGTTAAAAACCGATAAAAAGATGATATATCAGTAAACGCCAACAAGGGCATAATGTTAGTCATGCAGTGTCAATGATTCAGAAGAGGAACAAAAAAGCATGTTACAGTGGAGGACGTAAAAGGAAATAGTGATGATAATTTTTCTGATGAGGAAAATGATGATGGATCTGATAATGGATCCAAAGAAGATGACCAAGATAATAGAGAATCACCATAGAATGAAGAAGATAAAGTAGTTGATGATGAAGTAAAAGACCAGTCAACCCGAGTACAAAAACAACATATCCTAACTTCTACAACAAATGTTTTCAACTCTGCTAGAGCACATACACAACAATAAGAGAACAAAAAGAGGAAGACGAGATGATCAACTAGAATAAGGAATATGGCCAAAACTCTTGAAGACAAAGTATAAGTGGAGTTTAATGCAATATGTGAGCATGTCGATAAAGGATCAATTACACTTTCCTCTTTTCTTGGTCTACTTGTGAGAGAGCATGTGCAAGTACTGATAGATGACTCAAGATATCTTGATGAACAAATGAAAGACATAATGTGGGAGGAAATTCAGGTTATTTTGGCAATGTTTGTTCTATTTATTGAATACGAGTATATGTATGTGTATCAGTCAATGTTAGCCTTGGGCATAATACCTAAAACCTGGACCTATAACGATTCAGATTTTGGGTCGGGTTCGGGTAAAATCATAATCCCAAAAATAAACCAAAAATAACCAAAACTTTTATGTGTTGGTTTAGGTGTACCATACATTAACTAACCCATAACAATTCGTCTTCTCCATTCTATGCTCTTGTGAACAACAAAGCACGCCTAAAGTAGCTATAATGTCTTCTCCTTTTCCAAGTATTGAAACACAACACAACACAAGCACGCCTATTCCTTCTATGAACTCCAGAAATCGGTCTCATGTAAGCTTATCTTCTTTCTTTTTTCACAAAAAACGATTCACAGCTAGCTTTTTCTCTCTCTTTTTTTGTTTGAGAAATCATCATTGTTGTTGGGTTATGAATCTTCTACTACTATTACTTGGTTGTAATTGCTCTTAAACTTCTATTTTTGGCCAAAATTTGGGAATTTAATGATTCTATGACTTGATTTTGATAAAGCTCTTTGTTTTGAGATTTAGAGGTTTGTTTCAGATTTCGATTTTGAATTTATGTTCTTCGATTGATTAGTTTGTTTGTATTGTTTCTGTTTAGAGTTAGATATTTTGACTAAGTTACATGTTGATTCTGAGTTTACTTTTGTTTGTTCCTTAATTTTCAATCAATGATGCAGACATATGCATTCAAGTGGCGTAAATTATATACTTAAGAGTGCAGAATTTGATTTTCAGTTTTGAAGTGGCGTAAATTAATATATTTAACCATATAGATATACGGATATATGTATTCTATACTTAAGAGTACTCTCCTTACATAATACAGTTATTCTAATAACCTCACATGCTCGTATTTGATAAGCACTAAAAATCTCTACTGTCCATGTTAGAAACAAGTACTAGCTTGACTGCGAATCTGTGTAGCAATTGATTAGTTTTTTGTATAAGAGGTGTTTAAGATTAATAAGCTTCTCTTATTGTTTTTAAAGTAATAGATTGGTGCATTATTGCTGATTATTGTATTTAATTTATGAAAAATTAGATTGTTGTAGTTAATTCCCTTATTTTTATTTTCATTTTTAGATGGATTCATCAGTTTCTCCACCTCAAGAGAGGTTGAATACAAATAGTGCTTGCAATAATAATATAGAGACTGAGATACCAAGTGGTGGAGTGGAGGATCTCGAGGGAAACGTAAAAAAAATTCTGAGCAATGTAGAGAAACATCTCAACCAAGTAAAGCTAAGAAGACACTGGCCACAAGATCTAATGTTTGGTCATACTTCACAAGATTTAAAGACAACCGAGACAAGTGCATTTGTAACTACTGCCAGAAGGTATTCGCATGTCCAACCACGTCAGGGACATCCAATCTGGAGAATCATATTGTTGTGTGGAAACAATACAAGGCTGGTTGGAATCCAAATGAGCAGCCAACTTTAAACATGGATGGAGGTGTGAAAATAGCTAAAGTACTCGAGTCTATGTTTAGTACGAGCGTCAAATGAGTTGCTTGTAGCAGCAGAGTTACCATTATCATTCATCGAATGTGCAGCCTGGAGATAGTTCTGTAGCAAGGTTAAATCTTTTTCATTTAAGTTTAGGATAATTTTATGTTACATTTGATGTGTAGACTGACTGTGATTTGTTTTTCTATGTCAGATGAATAACTATAGACCTCATTCAAGAAGGATTTCTCAATGGGACATTGTCAAAATGTATAAGGAGAGAAAGATAACTCTTAGGAAGTGGTTTTTACAGAATAATCAAAGATTATCTGTTACAACAGACATTTGGAAGTGTCAACCAACTGGTAATTGTAAACTGATTAGGTTCTGTTTTTTTTTTGAAATCACAGCTGTTTTACATTGATTATAAACTGATTAGTTTCTTTTTTTACATCACAGGTGCTTACTTTATGGTTGTCACAATCCACTAGATTGAGCCCACTTGGATACTTAAGAAAATGATAATCGGTTTCAAACATGTAACCGATCACAAAGGTCAGATTATTGCAACTGTACTTTTAGACTGCTTAGCTGAGTGGGGAATCGAGAGATTTTTGCATTGCGGTTGACAATGCAACAACTGATACTTCAGCTTTAAGGAAGTTTGAAAGCATTTTTAAACTAGATTCAATGATGCATTTATCTTAGATGGTGATATGCTACATGTGAGATGTAATGGACATATCATTAATTTGTTTGTCAAGGATGGTTTAGTTGAAGTAGATGATACTATATATGCAATCTGCAATGCTATCACTTATCTAAGATATGTACTAATAGGCTAAAATCATTTGAGCTAAAAGTTGAGTCTGGGAAGCTAACAAGAGGTAGTTTACCACTTTATGTGACGACTAGGTGGAATTCAACATATCTTATGTTGAAACAAGCTATTAAGTTTTAGGTTGCATTCGAGAACATGTTAGATGAGGACAAGGTTTACTGTGATTATTCCTCAGAGTTATAAAACGGGGAAAAGAGGAAAGGACCTCCTAAGCATCATGAATGGGAAGAGGTTGAGAGACTTGCTCATTTTCTAGGTATTTTCTATAACTCAACTTTGATTGTCTCAGCCTCTTAGTCATTGAACTCACATGAATGCTATGGTGGTGACAATAGCATCAAATCTGGGTGGACTTATTACAGAAAATGATAGCCAACTAAGCAGAAAGGCTAGTGAAATGCTTAAGAAGTTTGAAAAGTATTGGGATGGGATGAAAAATATCAACAAGGTGTTGATTGTAGCGACATTGTTTGATCCTAGGAAGAAAATGCACTTTGTAAAATTGTGTTTTGAAACATTACGTGGGAAGGATTCTATAAAAGCTAAGGAGATTAATGAGTCAGTCTTGTTATTTTTGAGATCTATCTTTTTTGAAATAGAATATATCATATATAATGTTTCCCGAGCCTATAGTGAGTTACAGACAGAGTTCGAAAAGGGATCCCACTAGTGAATAGAAAGTTGGATCTACATTGCTAATCCCATGCATATTGTCTGTACATCATGTTCACTGAGTATAATGCTAGACATCATGGGAATGCAAATGTGCAATCGCAGTCATCACAATCTCAGTCTTTTCAAGCTATGTCTTCTGGTTCTGGCCGTGATCAGTCTATTGATAAGATGGATTGGGGTACAAGCGGATTGACATTAGGTATAAAGAGATGATGAGTGAGAAAGAAGTAAGAGAAACACGAAATAAACTGGATACATATATAAGAGATAATGTTGAGAGTTCTGAAAAGGTTTGTGGGACAGAATTTTACATACTCTCATGGTGGAAAGAGAACAATTTTAAGTTCCCTACACTCTCACAGATTGCTCAAGATGTACTTGCTATGCAAGTGTTATTGGTTGCTTCTGAGAGTACTTTTAGCACAAGTGGTTGGATTATCACTCCAACCAGAAGTTGTCTTTCTCACTTTACCATTAAGGTGTTAATGTGCACAGAGCAATGGATAAAACAAGACATCAAAGGTGAATCAAAAGAGCTCACCGTTGTAAAACTCTTTGTTAAGGTTGAAGAGGCTGACAATCTTGAGAGAGGTAAACTATATATAATTTAATTCTTTGTTTAATGTGTACAAATTATGTAGTTTTAATACTTGTTTATTGTTGTTGTAGAGTTTGGAAATCCAATCGCGATAAAAGACTAAACAATCTATGCTCTCCAAAACAAATTATGTTAATTTGAAATAATCAGATTTATGTTTGTGATTATTGTGAATCGTAATTGTTTTAGACATGCACTTTATGTTTATGGTTATTCGTTTATCTATTTTACTTATACATTATCTTACAGAGTTTGCGTGTCACTTGCGTTATTTATATAGTAATTGAAAAAACCTTCCATTTTCTTTATAATTCTTCTTTTTTCTCTTATGTAGCTCTTTGATTGAGTAATGTAATTCAAGGTGTACTTTTATATTTAGTTGAGTCTTATACTATTTTTTATGCTGCAGAAAGTAAGGAGCTACAAGTCGACCCGAGTTTTGCTACTTTTTGTTGTTTTTTCAATCAAAGAACTACAAGTGGATATCAAAGTATTCATTTAATTGAGCTGTTTTGATACTTTTAGTTGTTTTTGCAAGACTTTATGTGATTTTGGAACTCTCAATCTCGAAATACATTGCTTAGACTTCATCTCATGTTGGATACTTTGATTTTATTTAGTTTTTATTATTGAACTTAAGAACTTAATGTCAAGTCTTGATACAGGTAAATTAATGTCATTTTTTGTTTGGGTTTTAAAAATACCCGAACCGGATCAGAAATTCATATATGTTCGGGTATTAATCAGGTCTTCTATAAATTACTAAACCCGACCGAAACCCAAAATATACCAACCCAAACCCGACCCGAATTTCTAAGATACCTGAATGTGTCCTCTATGCCTAACCCAAAATACACAAAACCCGAAAGACCCTATCTTATAGGGTTCGGGTACCCAAATTCCAGGGCAAGTCAATGTTTTAATGTTTTACTTGGCAATGTTTGACAAAGAAGATTCAGTTTGAAATAAGATTGGCATAAAGAAGTAGTATGGGATGTTTGTGGCGAGCATCTAAATCTAGGCTTGATTTAAAGGTTTGAGCTACACAGAGCAAGGTTCAACTATAGCAACTAATACCTAGTAATATCCAATCAACTTCAACATGGAACGCTAGGGTGAGAACATATTGATCACAACTTTTAAGGTAATAGTTATATAATTTGTAATGATTGTGAGTTTGATTATAGGATTAGCTATGTCACATTACTAATTTGTACCAATAGGAACAAAGTGACAAGTACAAAGAACTGAGGAAAGCTCAAATTCCTCATACCACCGGCCGCAAAGGAATGACTTGGCTAGCTCATGAGATGGTATATATGTATATGTATCAAATTGGTTAGTTGTAACATTACTTCAGATAGTTTGTAACATTTTTGTATGATCTTGTAGAAATAAAAAAGTTTTGATCCTAGCAAAGTTAGTAGAAGTAAGGTCTAAATAGCATGTCACACACATTTGGATGTAAGACCTATGAGGAAAGAATTTGCGGACATTATTGTAGATCTATTTTAAATTGTTATTAATTAATCAAGATGTCTTCAGCATGTTGTAAAGGAAGGTTGTTTATACAATGCATACATCTTTGTTTCAGGAAATAATCAAATCAATTGATTGTGAAATGGACTCAACATCCACAAATAATATTAGAGAATTCTGAGCTAGGTACTAGGAAGAGACAAACCAGGAAAACTTAGGGGCATGGGCAGAGGGGATATATGGTTACCAAGTTGGCTTCTTTACAGGCTAGAGACTCACATGTGCAGAAGCTTGAAGCTACTCAAACATAATTACTTAGCAAGCTTGAAGAATTATAGTATGTGGTTAGTCACTTAGCTGCTAAAAAAGTAACTTCTCAAACCTAGTGTCTAGAAGTTAATTTATATATTCACAAAGATGAAAACTTATATGTTTTTGTTAATGTTAAACCAGAGTAATGATGTTTCTAAATATGAGTTAAGTGATGTGGGTGAAGAAGGAACTAGGTGCCATCTACTGGATTGGTATTCGAATATTGATATTGTTGTTGGGGAATAAGAATATTGTTCTAATGAACCATCATATAAGATTGGTCATATTCCTTTAGGTCCTAATGCGGTTGTTGTACTTGTGAAGTATGTACCAGTCATAGAGGCATTTGTATGGAGAAATACTTAAACCATTTTCTCACTTACTGAAGCTGTAGGAGTTAAATGGAATGGCCAACAAATAAAATTATCTTGGATGGCGAGTACAATTTCCAAAAACCTCCTAACATTATCGGATTCGAGGTAATGTATAACTCAATATGTAATTATGTTAAATTCATGTGGATTAGATAACTAATATAGATTGTGAACTCCTATTTGAATGACTCATTAGGCTATAGATGCATCAATAGGAAGAGTTCACATTTATGATTATTGGAATGTGGGTAATGAACTGATTGTTGAGGGTATATTGTTGTCAGCCGACTCTAAAGAATTCGGCAACAATATTATGGTACAGCTGTGCGGGTCAAGCTGGTGATTAAACCAAGTACTTATTTATGGAAGTCTAGTCATGAAGTATAATTAATGGGAGATGCAGTGAATGAAATCATCACATGGCCTATTGATCGGATACACCTACCTATTGTAGCAACAATGGAGGAATCATCTAAATAATCACCTCAGTTCAGTTTCTGAAACTTGTTTTATTTTGATTTCGTTAATAGTAGTTAAGTTGTATAATAGTTAGTGTATTCAAATGTTTAGATGAGATAGATGTTTAGATGAGATGAGGAATGTATATTTGTTCTAATGAATATGTTTATAATTTAGGATACGAGAGTGGTACTAATAGTACTGGTTCAAGCAAAGGCGGCAAAAAGAAGTGCATTCTATTAGATTGTGATAACTCAAGGCAGAGTATTGAATTAGGACGTGTTTGTTCATCTGATCCAGCAGACAATGTCCATTTTGTCTTTTTAGATCCCAATGCTAGAAAGGTCTAGGTACAGGTTTCAAAGGTTGATGGTGCACGAGTTTGAAGTCTCAAGTTGAAGTTATAGCTGACGCAGTAGAACCACAGTGGCTTGGCCTAATGATATAATTATATTTATGTAAGACTTGACTTGTAGTATTTGTGTATTGGTGTTTCCAACATGTTGTAGAACGTTGTACATTGGTGTATTTAGAATGTTGTAGTATTATCAACATAAATTGAAACAATTAATCTAAAAATTGTGTATTATTAGTTTTTTATTCGAAATTTATATAAAATATATTTAGAAACAAATTAATTTTATATAAATGCTATATTAAAATTATACTATCTATCACAAAACACAGTAAATATCGTTATTTAATAAGAAAACCGAATGCTATTATAAAATGTATGATTGCACATATGAAATTGTGCTATAGAATAGTAAAGTACGATACCAACTATAAAAACCGCTATCTAAAGTGTGACCTATTATGACTAGCGATGATATAGTGTTTATAAAAACGCTATTATATCATATGATAGCGTTGTTCGGGGCTACGAAAGCTCATTTTTCTTGTAGTGAATACAAAATTTTCTCAAAAAACACACTTTATCTATCCTTCCTTTAATCTTGGAATATATCCCTCAGGTTGCTCCATATAAATCACTATGTTGTGTCTCCTTTTCAAACGGCTGTGGTGGCTGGTGGACAAGTTTCAGACATGTGATAAACCCCATAAATTTTAAATTTGAGAAAAGAGATTTGATTTGTGGTTTCCATAAGTAATTTTGGTCTATAAGCTTAATGGTGACAAGCTTGATATAAGAGTATATTGTGTCCTATATACTCTTATACTTGGTACATGGACATAGCTTGGAAGGGTGGGGATCAGATAGAAACGACCTCCATAATACATGTTGGGGTTAAAGGTGCTCTGATTCCATGATAACATAAGAGACTGAACTTTTGATTTTATTGTATGATTTCTTGATGATTACAAAACAACTCAAGGAATGATTATATAGAAAAAACCTAGGCTCCAATTGCTATATAGCTGGCAATCTTGTCATTTTAGCCTAGGGATAAAAGACAGCCAATGTGTAATTAATTTGCAGAGAACCGTCGCAAGAGTTATTGTAGGAGTCGTTGCGAGAAGTTTGTTGTGTTGTGATAAGTGTCCCACATCGATTCGATAGGGAATTAGGGTTTAGTATATAAGTACTAATACGTTCTCGATCCAACTAATAACTTAAGTTATTAGTTGGGTATGGCTTATTGAGCTTGTGATTGGACCTAATTCTCTATCAATTGGTATGGTGAATGTGAAATTAACACACCACCCCACCCCCCTCCCCCAATAGGCTTGCAAACATGGGGAGGTCTTCAAACGGGTAGGGAGAAGAGTCTAAGGGGGAACAAGCCGCCTGAGACCAGAAGCCGCCTGCACCGTGGACGTCTCAGGTATAATGGGCAAAGTATTGATAAGTGTCTCACATTGATTAAATAGGAAATTAGGGTTTAGTATATAAGTACTAATATATTCTCTAACTAATAACTTAATTATTAGTTGGTGTGACTTATTGGACTTATGATTAGCCCTAATTCCCTATCAAGGTGCAATGCTTGAAGGACTGTATTCATCATTGCACTTGATGAACTTGTTTGTCTTAGTTACATGAGTTTCTCCACAAAAATGAAACAACTTTAGCTCGATTATGTTGAATAGATTGTGTTCAAACGACTTAAAAGAAAACGTTGAATACTATTCTTGAGTTCTGTTTGTTGGTTAACGACTCACATCACATTTTGTTGAAATAATTACTATGATGAAATGAATTAAACTTAATTATTGACTTTGGTCGCTTGGTGACAATAAACACACAATAATGTTAATCGCCGAAGTGTAATACCCACATTCGGTAAATCTGAGAACGCACTAGGTGCGGTATATGAATGCGGTACGAACGAATAAACCAAACAGGGCCATTTGGATATTCGGGCCAAGAAAGGGCATCGGAAGCCTAAAGAATAATTAAGATCAAGCAAAACCATGGAAATAAGTTAAGGAATGAATTTAGGACAAGATTTGAGAATTGGGACCGAACCGGTCGGATCGGACAAGATTGGTCAGATTGGACAGCTCGATCGAATCAGACAGGATTGGTCGGATCAGATAGCTTGGTTGGATCGCACATGATTGGTCGGATTGGATAGCTTGGTCGGATCGGACATTATTGGTCGGAGCGGACAGCTCGGTCGGATCGGACAGGATTGGTCGGATCGGACCACTCAGTCAGATCAGACATGCACGGTCGGTATGGACAGCAATGTCTGAATCAGACGAATTGGTTGGATCGGAGAGCTTAGTTCGGATCGGATATGGTTAGTCCGAGCTTGGACATGAACCTCCTAGGTTCGGACATGTTGTGTTTAGTCTTACACAAGTTTGGTTCATGAGAGGTCATGAGTTGCCAATGAAAGGATAAGAATTCTCGTTTGGACAAGAGTTTATTAGTTGTCCCAATGAGTAATCTAATGGGCCAATGAAAAGAGCAATGTGATATGGGCCAAGGATTGTTTGTTATGGGCCAAAGGATGTTTAAAAGGGTTGATTAAAAGGAGCTTAAGCTCGGCCCAACTAAAAGGGATTAGGATTAGGGTTAGGCTAACCTAGAGGATATAAATAAGATCTTTAATCCCTCTTAGGAATAGAATCCGCAAATTAAACCTAAAGTTAAGAAAGAGAGAGCTCGAAGAAAGTCAAGAGAATCGATCTAGTGGAAGCAAGGAAATAGGTTGAATTGAGTTGAAGGTTTTGCTAGAATTGGCAAATCGAAACCCATAGTGCAAAAAGAAACCTGAAAGAGAGCTAAGGCAAAGGTGAGTTCGTGACCGTGAAGCTTGATTAGTCTTGTATTTGGCAATAGGTTGAATGGAACCCTAGAATGGTTAGGTTGAATGTTTAAGTGAGAAAGGAAGGACCATGTGGGTCGTGATTGTGATTTTCGAACCTTGTGTTTGGACTCTATGATATGCGAACCTTGTGTTCGGACTCTGTGACTTGAGAACCTAAGGGTTCGTTTATGTGACTTGAGAATCTGAGGGTTTGATTATGTGACTTGAGAACTTGAGGGTTCGTTTATGTGACTTAAGAACATGAGGGTTCGTTTATGTGACTTGAGAATCTGAGGGTTTGTTTATGTGACTTAAGAACCTGAGGGTTCGTGATATGTTAAGGATAATGCTCTAAACTTAAAGGTTAGTTTAGCTGATCTGGAAGTAACCCGGGTAGTTAAACTAATCGACGAGTTAACCCTGAAATCGTG
>OVBA01005876.1:0-18536 GCA_900406435.1 Lepidium aucheri
ACAATTTCTATCATATCCCATGCTATGTCTTCCACTTGGTGTCTCACCTACAATCTTCTTTAGTGCCGTAAAAAGCAGCTGGATTTTACCCAGATTGATTGTTGATGTTGTCCTTGCAAAGAGAAGGTTTGCAATGGTTCTGCGCATGTAATTGATGCAAGGAATTCTAATCAAACTGGATTTGCATCGTGATGCACCAAACTCCCTAGTACGACTAAGCATACACCAAACCTCGTCCAGCTCATTCTGATCAATATTCAGATCGGAAACTACACCAGGAGGTAACTCGAAAAACACCTCAAGCTATCTAAATGCGAACTTGTACTTCGGCCTCTTAACTGTGAATGTTATGTAGCCTCCACCGTCTCCCTCCATCAAACCATGAACATTGTTGATGTACTCATGAATCTGGACTTTGACTAAGAACTGAATGGTCTCTTCCTTGTAAGTTCTGGAGACTAAGGACATGAAATGAGACATACCACATGCTTTGAACAGAAAATCAAAATCTCGAGTCATTCTCAGCCGGTCCATAATCTCACAATGTGGATAAAAGTTTCACTTAACCCCCATTATGCTCAACGCCTCATAAGCACTCATTAGATTGGCTCTTCTCTTGTCCGCTTTTCCTCTCAGCTCACATTGATCCTCCTCATATGCCGTCCAAGCTTCCTCTTCAAAATAACCACCTCGCATCAGGATCTTGATGTCCTTGGTTACCTCAATCTCTGGCAATTCTCAGCTTTCATTCATTCCCAGAACCATCTGCTTGAGTTTCATCCTCATCCATTGGAGAACCTTCTTCATAGAGTTCCTCAACATTTGGTTCTTCTCCTGCCTCCTCATCACTAACTCTAGGAATTTCTCCTTCACTCTCAGATGGTGAACCCAATCCCTTGCCTTATCACTTAGTACTCGGCTTCCTTCTCCAATAAATCTGCCTAGCTCCTGTTCGCTTAGCCTAGTGAGTGGCCTTTCTTTACGCATTTTTTGCCTCTTAAAGGCACTCCGGATTGACTCAGTAAAAGACCCATAACTCGACTTCTTAGCTAGGAGGTTTAGAGATAAAATAGCTCCACCAGCACTTCTCCCTCTTGGCTCAATAGCGGCCTCATCATCATCATTGTCGGGTTGTAGAATTAACCTCCGATTAGCCACTGAGGTCCTCATTCTATCTTCTAGACTTTCTTGAGGAATTGTAGAGCTTTCATCACCTGATTTCTTTTTTTGGTCCCTTACTCTAACTTTGGCCCTTAAATTGATCTCATTAGCACGCTTGTAAGCTAGAAAAGAAAAAACATCTCGACAGGAAGGATTGGAGGCAAGAATATTTTTAAAGTTCGTCGAAACAGTGACCTCACGTTGGCAACTCAAATTGAACTCGGCGAGTTCTGATCTCCAACCGTGAAGAATTCAATCAAGAACCCTTCTGAACCCGAACTCGCGGCTTGAACTCGAGAAGTATCTAGTGATTTGTGACCGTTACGTCAAAAAACTTAACCGCAAATACCTCTGGACCAGAACTCGCTACCCGAACTCGTTAAGACTCACCCACCTGCGCTCTTTCTACTCGGAACAAGACTGAACAAAAGAGAGAGAAAGCTTTTGTAGTGAAAGAATATGGAGAGTAATTGTGTGGAGGGATGCTGATGGATGAGGCCATTTATATGGAGGGAGGGGTGGGAATCTCATGACCAAGCATGGGAAACAAGCCCATGTGAAGCTGACACAAAGAATAACACCAAAGCACACAATTTCACTTCATTTTCTCATCTTTATGATAGACTGCGTGCTCCCTTGTCTAGTCAGTCCTCCACTCAGCAAGCTAGAAAAGAACCCATGTGATCAAATGCAAACCATGGGTACCTTCTAACTCGCACAGGCCCTTTGACTAATCAGGGTTGAGGTTGGTTTACTATAACTTCAAGAAGCAGCATATGACAAAATTCACGTGGGCCCCTTGACCAACCAATGTTGAGTTCTCTACTCTCATTTCCTAGAATCCCAATTCTCATTCACCACATTCGTTCAATGACTGTCCTAGAATCATTTGGATTGTTTTCCTGCATGAAAAACATTCAAAAACAAGAAATATATTGATGGAGTTGGTTTAGTATAAAAGGATATGAGCTTAATCCTAATGATCATCAATTAAGTTCAGGGATTAAGCTAATATATCTAAGCTAATAGAGCTTAATTTCTGGCTTAAAGTGTTGGGTAATGCATTTAGTGACAAATGTAAAAGTAAATAGGGGAAAGTGATTTTTCTTGTCAGAACTTTCCCCCTAGTTCTTTTACTTCTACTAAATGCATTACCACAAAAAGGATACAAGCATGTTCTCGTTCGAGTAGGATCCTTAGAAAAGTTAAAGGCATGTGTAAGCCTTGTTGGCCCCACAAACTTGAATGGTTAACTTGACCTCAGCAAGTGGAGTTCAAAAATATTTAGCTTCAGAGTATGGAACTTGACTGGTCCTAGTCGAGTGCAGAATATGAGTGTAGTGTGTTCTTGGCCCATTGGGGTTCAACCTTCCCGAGTTGCTGCTTTTAACTTCTCCACTCGATTTGATTAAGCTCAATGACCTAAAAAAAAAAGACAAAACATCCACACACACAAAAAAATTGCAAACTATAATAAAAACAAATATTAAAAACTTAAGCAAAATATTTACAAAGAATATGCACGGAGTTCCTCCCAAGTGAGGTTGCTTATAGTCTCAAACTCAACTCTTCACACCTAATTGACTTAGTGTAGTTCAGGGATAGGAACCAGAGTCCCCTCATTTGTGGTTACAACATCCTTGTCATCAATGACCTTCTTAACAATAAAGGTACGACCCTCATTGGTTAGCCTTTTTGTTTACCCATTCAGGTCCAACTCAAGCCCGAAGTCTTTCTCAAGATTCAACTCAATGTTTCTATTCTTATCATCAATTATTGCCCCAACTGATGCAAGAGTGGTCTTCCCATAAGTAGTGGATCTTGGAGCTCCTCATCCATGTTGACCACAATGAAGTCAGTGGGAACTTCCACATTGCCTAGCTTGATAACCATGAGATAATCGTGTAGTCCTATCAGCTAGAATCAGAGACAACTTGCATGATTTGTAGTCATTGAACCCAAGACTTTTAGCAACACTGAGATCACAAAGACTTTTATCAAGACTTGCATGATTTGTAGTCATTATGCTTATAGAAGCTCCAAGATCACAAAGGCCCTTCTTGAAAGTTAGATGACCCAGAGAACATGGTAGAGTGGAAGTCCTTGGATCATAAATCTTCTCTTGAACTATCCTTGGTTGAGTTAAAGCCTTTCACTCAAAAGCTTTTCTTGAACTATCCTTGCTTGAGTTAGGTGATCTCTAGGCGATAGTATCATTCTCATGACTATTGAACTCAAACCAAATGCAATCTGACCCACATCTCTTTGGTGATCCACACTCTGTTTTGCATTAAGAATCATTCTAATAGAGCCAATAGACTCTCTATGCAAACCAATCTATTCGGTTAGAGAAGAATATCCCAAATCTAAGTTCAGTCAAATATTTTCAGAAACACCTTGTGGGTGAGAACTGCAAATATTAGATCCCAAGTGATTAGGTTGAAATAAGCATAAAGAACACCTAGAATGAAGAGATCTCAGCATGAATCAACTTAAGCCAGAGAGCAAAACCCTAGATCTGCCATGATATAACTCATCTCCCCACAAAATCCTAATGGATCTACTCACTAATCATGATGCAAAACATAAACCCATAAATTAAAGTAAATGGCATGATTAGAAAGATAAAGGAAAATAGAAACAATGGTGAATTACAATAACTCAACGGATCATCAAGGATCTAACATTCAACGTGACAAAAGAAAAGAAAAAAGAGAGAAAAACAAGTAAAAACTTTGCTAGGTTGGGAAATAAAACGTGTATAAGTGTTTGTGGGTGTAAATGAGTATTTATAGCCCACAACACATAACCCTAAAAAAGTCAACAAGAATAAAAAATTCAACAAAATGAAAAAAGATAGACAACTTGCAGGTCAATGTCGAGTTGGAGGTGGAGTTTTTCCTTGTTCTTCATTAATGCCAAAAATAGAGATAGTTATGTCGCGGGCTGTCGTGGAGTTGTGTGTCTGACCGCCAGTGATCCGTAACTGGACCAAATATGTGCGAGGGGTAGGGAAGAGGCAGTCAACTTTTCTTCCTTTGCAACTTCTTTTGTTTGAGCTCAGCATCCAGTCCGGTCCATGCCAATCCTTATGTCCAATATCACTCCAAAATGTCGTAGTTTGGCTCCCACATTACCTAAAAATGCTCTATATGCAGTATGCAATATGAACCTAAAAGGACTCTAAAATGGTGCAAAACCAATGGATATGGATGCAAAATGTACAAATAAGACTCTTTAAACTAGCTAAAATGCAGACGTATAAAGTCCCTCAAACTTAGTCTTTTTTTGCTCTCAAGAAAATACATAGAACAAAGAAGAAAGAGAGGTTTCAAATCGGAAATTCAGAAATGGAAACTCGCTGAATGAAATGTAAACTTAATGTCCTAGTTGCAATTTCTAGGATGCATTTACACAAGTCGCACTTAAAAACTTTAGCTATGCATCTCCTACGAGCTTTTTTGGCCAAGGGTAAGGTCTAAGAGATTAAAATGATCTCTTTCAGTATCTTGTCAATCAATGCACATAGGCATCACTCATGAATGGAGTAAGATTTAGCATAATGCTAAATGTGAAAGCCAATAGGCACATACAGAAACAAGATTGCATCTACACAATGCACCCAAATCGGATTTTTGACCTATTCAATCTAACCCCTGAAATCGACCATGATTACCCATTTAATCACAAGGATTTTCTTTCTTTCAGCCACAAAATATCTTAAAGTCAACTTCCCAAGTTTTTCCATTGTTAATCTATGGAGAAGGATATCTTAACAGATTACTTCTAACGGTTTTGGGTCGTACACATTACATCTCTGGTTCTTTTTCTTCTTAATTCATAAGACATTCTAGACTTTAGTCTATTCTTTCTTTACTTTGCTTAGAACATTTTTCATATTTCCATTTCCGAAACCTTTACTAGAACATATATACACATTATGCCATTGCTCCATTTAGGCTTTTTCACTTAGATTTTTATCCTATTTATCATTCATTCCTTTCCCATTCATAACAAGTAAACTTCCCAAACCCTACAATCGAAACCGCCTTGTCCTAATCTGATTCAAAAATCATGAACTAGCATTTACATGAAGCCTTGTTCCTATTGGCTGTAACCTAACACTTTATGCCAAGCTTAAACCGAAATACAGACTTCACAATCACATAACAAACAATGTATGGTTCCAAAAGAGGCAGATGTTATGGTGGGAATTTACTTGGATTAACAACATAAATGAAAATGGTAAAGGAATTCCAAATATTATAAGTAATACACAAGTTCAAAATCGATGCATAGACTTGATAATTGAACGTCACAATTATGGTTAACACTTACAAAGGAAGGGCACCAGATCACAACATATTTAAACAAAGGCATGAGACTTATACTGAACTTTAGCATGGTGCAGCTTTAGAGTTTCAGAACAATCATGGAATGCATAAGAGAACTAGAAACTAGGGCATTGAGTTTAGCAAATCGATCCCTAGGTCTAAGCGATTATTGTCCTTATAATTCCCAATCCAGCTAGACTCAATCCTACATAAATGCAACTACATTATACTTGTTTTAAGATATTTTGAAAAAAAAGTTTTGGGTTTTTATATGCCTTATATGCTAATGCATGATCAAAATGTGCTAAAAAGGAAAATCTATACGGATTTCTTATGCCTGACAGGATATGCATGAACTACTATGAAAATTAAACTATGAATCACAGAAACAAAGTCATTATCCTCTAGAACTCTGCCCCAAACATAAATCACACAGTCCCTTGTGTGCATAAAACTTCGAAGAAGAATTCTAAACCACCAACAAAACGAAAGAAAAATACAATGATATTTACAATGGAATGGATGGAGTGGTACCTTAGAAGCCAAAGTAGTTGGTTATGGAGGCGTTCATTGACTCTAAAGTGTTACGCCCCACATTCTAGTGAGCCTCAAAATCAGGCTGCTCAAGGGCTGCAGTCGAGTGCTCATATTCTGGTGTGGCTGGCTGAAACTTGCGCCCATCCATGTTAAGGGCTGCACTGGAGGCTCGTCCTCTAGCTTTGCTTAGCCTTCTTGAGTATGTTTGGAGACCCGCTGATGAATGCCTGGCTCGAATAGAGTCTTGCTCACAGGTCTTCTTAATCGAAGCAGAGTGGCTTCTTTGTAGAGTGGCCTGAGGTTGGAAAGGTTCACCAACAAATCTCTTCTTGGGAGCATGAATCTCCTTTCTGAGCTCCTCCCTTCTTGTTTCCACACTTTTTTCTTCTTGACTAGACCTTTTATCTTCTTAACCAGCCACTTACTTATTTTATGGAGCATGCATATGTATTTATGTGCATCTTTGTTGGAAGCACCATACTCTTGGTTCAACATGCTCTTCAAAGAAGTAGTCTTCTAGTTCGATTTCTTCTATGGTTGCTGAGTTTGTTGAGGAGCTGGGATTTGTCTTTATCGATCAAAGATAGTGTGCAGTGTTGGAAGAAAGCTTGCATACCTTCCATCTTGATTGAGGTGAATTGTGAACAAGGAAGATCAATGCATTATTGGGCTGTTCTAGATGAGTAAACCTGCAGACCAGCTAACCCTCTCTGACTTGCCTAACCAATATTAACCTTAACATCAAAAGCATCTAGCATTTAAGTCACAAAATCTCCAATATGGATCGCTTTGGGCTTGTTCTTATTTGCTCTAGTCACAGCCCGAGTTCTCTAGCTAGAGTTTATGTCATCTCCCATGATATATCTTCCACTTGTTGTCTTACCTACAATCTCCTTTAGTGCCATAGCAAGCTGCTGCATTTCACCCAGATTGATTGTTGATGTTATTGTCCTTGCAAAGAGAAGGTTTGCAATGGTTCTGTGCATGTAACTAATGAAAGGATTTCTAATCAAACTGGCTTTGCATTGTGATGCACCAAACTCCCTAGAACCACTAAGCATACCCCACACCTCATCCATCTCATTCTCATCAATATTCGGATAGCCAACTGCACCGGGAGGAAGCTCGAACAACGCCTCAATCTATCTCAATGTGAACTTGTACTTCTGCCTATGAACTGTGAATGTTATGTAGCCTTCACCATCTCGCTCCATCAAACCGTGAACATTGTTGATGTACTCATGCACCTGGACTGGGGCTAGGAATTGAAGGGTCTCTTCCTTGTAAGTTTCGGAGACTAAGGACATGAAATGAGACATACCACATGCTTTGAACAGAAACTAAACATCTCGAGTCATTCCCAGCCTGTCCATATTCCCTTAATGCCCATTATGCTCAACGCCTCATAAGCACTCTAAAGATTGGCTCTTCTTTGGCCACTTTTCCTCTCAGCTCACACTGATCCTCCTCATATGTTGTCCAAGCATCCTCTTCTGAATAACCACCTCGCATCAAGGTCTTGATGTCCTTGGTTACCTCATTCTCTGGGAATTTTGTGCCTTCATCATTCCCAAAACCATCTTCTTGAGCTTCATCCTCATCCATTGGAGAACCTTCTTCCTAGAGCTCCTCAACATTTGGTTTTCCTCCAGCCTCCTCATCACTTACTCTTGGCATTTCTCCTTCGCTCTCGGATGGTGAACCCAAGACCTTGACTTTATCACTAAGTACTTGGCTTCCTTCTCTAATAAATCAGCTTTGTTCCTGTGTGCTTAGCCAAGTGAGTGGCCTTTCTCTGTGCATATGTTGCCTCTCACAGGCGCTTCGGATCGACTCAGTGAAAGACCCAGAACTCGACTTCTCAGCATGGTGGTTTGGCGATAGAATGGCTCTACCAGCACTGTGCTCGCTTGGCTCAACAGCGACCTCATCATCATCATTGTCCGCTTGTAGAGTCAACCTTCGGTTAGCCACTGAGCTCCTTATTCTATCTTCCAAACTTTACTGTGGGAGTGTAGACCATTCACCACCTGATTGCTTCTTTTGGTCCTTGCTCTACCTTTGGCCCTAAAACAGATCTCATTAGCACGCCTGAAACCTAGAAAAAAAGAAGACATCTCAAGAGGAAGGATTTGGGGCAAGAAATTCTTTTGAAGTTCGCTGGAATAGTGAACTCTCAGTCGTAACTAAAACTGGACTCGGCGAGTCTGATCTCCAATCGTGAACTCTACTACGAACCCTTCTAAACCCAAACTCGCGGCTTGAACTCGAGAAGTCTCTGGAAAGTTGTGACCTTTAGGTCGAAGAACTTAACCACAAATGCCTCTGGACCAGAACTCGCTACCCGAACTCGTTAAGACTCAGCCGGCTTTCGATTTTTCTGTTCGGAACAAGACTGAACAAAAGAGAGAGAAAGCTTTTGTAGTGAGAAAAAATGGAGAGTAATTGTGTGGCGGGATGGAGGTGGATGAAGCCGTTTATATAGAGGGAGGAGTGGGAATCTCGTGACCAAGCATGGGAAACAAGCCCATGTGAAGCTCACACAAAGTATGACACCATAGGACACAACTTGACTTCTTTTTCTCAGCTTTATGACTAACTGCGTGCTCCCTTGTCTAGTCAGTCCTCCACTTATCAAGCAAGGAAAGAACCCATGTGACCAAATGCAAACCATGGTTAACTTCTAACTCGAACGGTTCACTTGACTTACCAGGGTTGAGGTTGGTTGACTCTAGCTTCAAGAAGTAGCATATGATCAAACTCACGTGGGGCCCTTGACCAACCAATATCGAATTCTCTACTTTGTTCCTAGAAGCCCAATTCTCATTCACCACATCCGTTCAGTTACTGTCGTAGACTCATTTGGATTGTTTTCCTGCAAGAAAAACATTCAAAAGAAAGAAATATATATAGATGGAATTGGTTTAGTACGAAAGGGTATGAGCTTAATCCTAATGATTATCAATTAAGTTCGGGGATTAAGCTAATGTGTCTAAGCTAATAGAGCTAAATTTCTGGGTAAAAGTATTGGGTAATGCATTTAGTGACAAGTGTAAAAGTAAATAGGGGAAAGTAATATTTCTTGTCAGAGCTTGTCCCCTAGTACTTTTACTTCTACTAAATGCATTGCCATAAAAAAGATACAAGCGTGTTCCCATTCAAGCTAGATCCTTAAAAAATTTAAAGGCATGTGAAAGCCTTCAATGGAGTTCCAAAATTTTTTATCTCTAGATTATGGAACATGACTAGACCTTGTCGAGTGCAGATTTCGAGTGCTATGTGTTATTGGCTCGTTGGGGTTCAACCTTCGCATATTGCTGCCTTTAACTTCTGCACTCGATTTCATCAACCGTACTGACCTGGAAAAAAGACAAAACATCCACACACAAAAAAAGAAAAATTGCAAAGTAAAATAAACGCAAATGTTAAAAACTTAAGCAAAATATTTACAAAGAATATGCATGGAACTTCCTCCCAAGTGAGGTTGTTTATAGTCTCAAACTCGACTCTTCACACATAACTGACTTAGTGCGGTTCTCGGAGAGGAACGAGAGTCCCCACCTCAGTGGTTACAGCAACCTTGTCATGAATGACCTCTTTTACAATAAAGCTACAGCCCTCAATGGTTGGCCTTTTGGGTTCCACATTCAGGTCAACCTCCAGCTTGATGCCTTTCCCAAGATTCAACTCAATGGTTCAATTCTTAACCTCAATTATTGCCCCAACTAATGCCAAGAATAGTCTTCCCATTAGTAGTGGATCTTGTAGCTCCTCATTCATGTTGATCATAGTGAAGTGATTGGGAACTTCCATATTGCCTATATTGATAGGTAATCATGTACTCCTATCAGTTAGAATAAGAGATAGCTTGCATGATTTGTAGTCATTGAACCCAAGACTTTTAGCAATAGTGAGAGATGTTATGCTTATAGAAGCTCCAAGATCACAAAGGCCCTTCTTGAAAGTTAGATGACCCGGAGAACATGGCAGAGTGAAATTCCACGGATCCTAATGCTTTTCTTGAACTACCCTTGCTCGAGTTAACGCCTTGCACTCAAAAGTTTCTACTGCTATCCCTTCCACTTCCTTAGTTCTCTCCATAATAATTTCTTTGAGGAACTTCTGATACTGAGTATCAATGCAAAGGCATCCAAGAGAAGCACTTTTTATTCAACCTCTTTCATATATTTGTCAAAAACCTCCTTATACTTCACTACATGATCCTTATTGTGGCGTCCAAGGAATGGTGCTTGAGGCTTTAGTGGGGGTTCAACTGTAGGATAGCTCCCTTTCCTGAATCACACTATCCTTAGTGTTATCAACAATTCCATATTATGGAGGAAGCACTTTACCACTCCTTAGTGTAATAGACTAACTGGTGTGCTCCTTCTGATTCTACATTACCTTACTCGGTAGTTGCCGAGTAGTCTTCACAGAAGAAGACGCTTTCTAATTCTCCACATACTTCAGTCTAGCATTGAATGTCTCAAACTTGTAGTTAAGGTCATTATATGAGGCACTAATCTTGTGGTATACCATAGCAAACTTCGCAGTCAACTCAGCCTCTTGAGTAGTCTGACCCTTAAGAATTTTGTTGCAATATGTCCATAACCTCTAGTGATTTTTGGTGAGCAGGCACTGAAGCTTGAGGCACACTTGGTGCTGGTTAGAAGCTCTAATGGTACTACTGCTTAGGCACCAAACCTTCGGTATGATTTTGCTCAGGTTGGGGAGGGTAAACTCGGTCTTGATGGTTAGCAACATTGGTGTTGTGGTAAGAGAGATTGGCATGTTGCTTGTAGTTGTTATACTGCTTGTAGCCTCCTTGATTCTGAACAAAACACATCTTTTCTACCTGGTCTTTCTCCCCTTACAGAACTTGTTCATCCCCAATAAGGTTCACTTACTTGTGTTAAACCATCAACAACTTGTCTAGTTTGTCGTTTAGAGACTTCAGCTCCTTCCTACTCAGTGGGTCTGAATCTGATGTTCCCCATACATTGCGATCATAGGCTTCACCATACTGACCGTCTTTCTTTGCTAAATTCTCCATCAGTTACCAGCCATCCTCAATGTCCTTGTTCAAGAATTTCTCGTTGATTGTTGTATCTAACAACATTCTGATCTTGGGGTGGACACCTCTATATAATGTGTTAAGAAGTGTTTCAGTACTGAAGCCATGATGAGGACATCGGGAGTGATAAGTCTTGTATTTCTCCCATGCTTCAGCAAACAACTCAGAATTGTTTGGGCCAAAGCTGGAGATTGTATTTCTCAGCTTGGTTGTCTTGAGTTAGAGAAAAACTTAGCAAGGAACACCTTCTTGCAATCACCCAAGATGTGATTGAGCCTTGAGGCAGAAGATTCTCTCAAAAGTGGGCTTTGTCTCCACGAGAGAATGGAAACAGTCTGAGTTTGAAGGTATTTTCACCCACTCCATTTGTCTTGGTCAATCCACACAGCCTCTCAAATGCGTCCAGGTTATCCAAAGGATCCTTAGAAGGAAAACCATGAAACTTGTTGCCTTGAAGCATATCAATGCAACTACTTTTAATCTCAAAGTTGTTGTTCTTGATTGCTGGTGGTAGAATACCATGTCTCTAGGTATGGGTGCTAGGGGCATCACTAGCCCCAATACATCTTGGCCTTCTGACTTGAGGCCTAGGCGAAGGAGGTACAGGTAATGTACCATCGTTCTATCATTTTGGTGTAGTATTATCATCCATCTCAACCGGTTCTCAGTTATCAACATGAATCTTATTCCTTTGCTCTTAGTTCTCATGGAAGCAGGTGGATATTTTCCAGGTATCTGAGCAGATTGTGATTACCCTTAGACATGGTCTGCATCAACTTCAGAAAACCAACTCAGAGGGTAGAACTCGACCATCTGTTGTCAAGTTGTTGTGTTGAGTACTGGAAATGTGCACCAGATGTTAAACCTTGAGAGAAGTATGTCGAGTTCAGTAGTCAAGTTCTCCTGCAACACACCAAACAGAGGAATCGAAATGTTAGTACCAGAATTTGGTCTCAAAAAGCTGAAATTCCTAAATGAAGGTAGCATAAACCCATATGGCAACTTTGCCAATATGATAAACAAATTTTTGTGTGTCTTATGGAAATCCTATGTAGTACATTAGGTGTCACTCCATCTAGGTTTGTAGCAAACAACCAGTACTCTATCAACTAAGGTAATCTAAGCCAAATCAAGCAGTTTGATCAAGCAAGGGAAACATAAACTAGAAAATAAACTAAAGATAAACTATGAACAATAGAAAAACTGAGTAAGTAAGAAACAAAGTACTAGACTAAAAACAAAGTATGAAATACAATAACAATAGGTAATTAAGATGGGTTCATGAGGAGATGGGAAATCGACTATGGCTTAGCTAGGATTCTTTGCACTTGCTAAACAACCTAGGTGATATATAGGCAATAGATTCAAGCAAATAAGCAATCAATATCATTCTCATGACTATTGAACTGAACCCAAAGCCAATCTAACCCATATCTTTTTGGCGATCCACACTAGGTTGTTATGGAATGATAAACAAATTTTTGTGCGTCTAATGGAAATCCTATGTAGTACAATAGGTGTCACTCCATCTAGGTTTGTAGCAAACAACCAGTACTCTATCAACTAAGCTAATCTAAGCCAAATCAAGCAGTTTGATCAAGCAAGGCAAACATAAAGTAGAAAATAAACTAAAGATAAACTAAGAGCAATAGGAAAATAAAGTAAGTAAGAAACAAAGTACTAGACTAAAAACAGAGTATGAAATACAATAACAATAAGCAATTAAGATGGGTTCATGAGGAGATGGCAAATCGACTATGGCTTAGCTAGGGTTCTCTGCACTTGCTTAACAACCTAGGCGATCTCTAGGCAATAGATTCAATCAATCAACCAATCAATATCATTCTCAGGACTATTGAACTGCACCCAAAGCCAATCTAACCCATATCTTTTTGGCGATCCACACTCAGTTTGGCACTAAGAATCAATCTAATAAAGCCAATAGACTATTTAAACAACCAATCTTTGGGTTAGAGAAGAAAATCCCAAATCTAAGTTCTGTCAAGCATTTTCACAAACACCTTGTGGGTGAGGGATGCAAATATCAGATCCCAAGTGAACAGGTTGAAATCAACATTAAGAACACCTAGAATGGGGAGATCTAAAATTGAATAAACTTAAGCAAAAGAGAAGAACCCTAGATCTGCCATGATCTAACTCATTTCCTCACAAAACCCTAATGGATCTAATCACTAATCACGATGCAAAATATAAACCATAAATTAAACTAAATGGCATGATTAGAAAGATAAAGGAAAATAAGAAACAATGTTGAATGTCAAAATTGCAATAACTCAATGGAGCATCAATGATCAAACATTCGAAGTGGAAAAAGAATAGAGAAAACAGAGAAAACAACTTAGAACTTTGCTGGATTGGGAGATAAAAATCGTGTATATGTGTTTGTGGATATAAATGGTTATTTATAGCGCACAACACATAACCTTAAAAAAGCCAACAGAGATACAAAAAAAGTCAACAAAGTGGAAAAAAATAGATAACTCGCAGGTCAATGTTGAGTTGAAAGTGGAGTTCTACCTTGTTCTTCATAAATGTCAGAACTCGAGGTGGTTATATCAAGGGCTGCATTCGATAGGATCAAGGCAGTGAGCTTTCCTTCCTTTGTAGCTTCCTTTATTCGAGCTCATCATCCAGTCTGGTCAATGCTAGCCCTTATGTTCATTATAACTCCAAAATGCTCCAATTTGGCTCCCAAAGTAGCTAAAAATGCTCCATATGCACTATGCAAGCAATGTAAATGCAGAGTATGCAATGTGAACCTAAAAGGACTCTAAAATGGTGAAAATTCAATGGATATGGATTCAAATTGTACAAATAAGACTCCCAGAACTAGCTAAAATGAAGACATATCATATGTAGATGGAGAATCCAACACTTATCCTTGGTGTCGCATATTCTCTTGCAGTGATCACACATTATGTTCTTCCTACGATTATGCTTGTATAACACAATATTTATTGAAGTGAGCTCCACATGATTCTTATTAGAGAGTCTAAGATTACTTACTCCTTGAACAAGTATCCTATCACCATTAGCTATGTCTAGATTCCCTAAAGCTAGTTCTAAGTTCTCTATCAACTTAATGTTACTAAACTAGTGGGGAGAAGCACCAGAGACAATAACAAGAGAGTTAAGTAGATTGTGAGAGTAGTAAGGGGTGGTTTTATGTTCTCTGTCAAAATAAAGTTACTAATCATGTGGTGGCCTTTTTATCCTTCCAGTGTTTTGGTTTGAGATGTAGATGGAGAATCCAAGACTTATCCTTGGTGTGGCTCATTCTCTTCTAGTGATCACACACCATGCTTTTCCTACCATAATTCTCGTATAACACACTATTTGCTAAAGTGAGCTCAACACAATTCTTATCAAAGAGTCTTAGATTCCCTATTTTAGATTCCTTATTTCTTGAACTAGAATATTATCACCATTAGCTATGTCTACATTTCTTACAGCTAGTCTAATTTCTCTATATACATAAGGGTACTAAAAAAGTGAAAAGCACATGAGTCAAAAACAAGAGAGTTAGCCGATTTATAAGAGTCGTAAGTGATAGTTCTATGATCTCTTTCAACATAAGGTTATTAATCATGTGGTCGCCATTTGATCCGTACAATTGTTTGGTTTGGGATCTGGATTGAGTGGTGTGACACATTCTCATGCAGTGATCACACACCATGCTTTTAATACCATCATGCTTGCATAACACACTATTTGCTAAGATGAGCTCCACCCAATTCTTATCAAAGAGTCTTAAATTCCCTATTCCATATTCCTTGTACTAGAATCCTATTACCGTTAGCTATGTCTACATTCCCTACAGTTTGTTCATTGTTCTATATCAACTTAAGGTTACTCAATAAGTGGTGAAAAGCACTTGAGTCAATAACAAGATTGTTGGCTAGTTTGTGAAAGTAGTTAGTGCCAATGCTACGATCTCTATCAATTTAAGGTTACTAATCGCATGATGGCCTTTTGATCCTCTCACTTGTTTGATTTGAGATTTAGATGGAGTGGTGTTGCCCATTCTCTTGCACTGATCACACACCATGCTTTTAATACCATACTTGTATAACACACTATTTGCTAAGATATGCTCCACATGATTCTTATTTAAGTGTCTTTAATCACCTATTCCATTGACTAGAATCCTAACACCATTAGCTATGTCTACATTCCCAACAGTTATTTAATAGTTCTCTATCAACTTAAGGTTACTAAACAATTGGTGATACGCAGCTGAGTCAATAACAAGAGAGTTATCCGGTCTATGAGACCTGTAAGTGCTAGTTCTAAATTCCCTATCAACTTAAGGTTACTCATCATGTGGTGGCCTTTTGAGCCTTCCACTTGTTTGGTATGAGATGTAGATGGATGATCCAATACTAACCCGATTCCTATTAAAGAGTCTTTGATTCCCTGTCTTAGATCACCATTATCTATGTCTACAGTCCCTAGAACTAGTTCTAAGTTTTCTATCAACTTTAGGTCACTAAACAAGTGTTGAGAAGCAGTTGAGTCAATAACAGGAAAGTTAGCCGGTTTGAGAGAATAGTATGTGCTGGTTATATGTTCTCCATAAACTTAAGGTTATAATCATATGGTGGCGTTTTTATCCTTCAACTTGTTTGGTTTGAGATGTAGATGGAGAATCCAACACTTATCCTTGGTGTGCCCATTCTCTGGCATTGATCACACACCATGCTCTTCCCACCATCATGCTTGTATAACACACTATTTGCATAGGTGAGCTCAACTTGTATCAAAGAGTCTTAGATTCCCTATTCAGGATTCCCCTCTCCTTGGAATAGAATCATATCACTTATAGCTATGTTAACATTCTGTAAAACTAGTTCTAAGTTTTTTATCAACTTAAGGTTACTAAACAAGTGGTGAGATGCACCTAAGTCAATATCAAGAGAGATAGCTGGTTTGTGAGAGTAGTAGGGCTAGTTTTACGTTCTCTATTAACATATGGTTACTAATCATGTTGTGCCTTTTGATCCTTCCACGTGTTTGGTTTGAAATGAAAATGGAAAATCCAATACTTATCCTTAATAAGCCCAATTCTCTTACATTGATCACACGTCATGCTCTTACTACAATCATGCTTGTATAACACACTATTTGTTGAGGTCTGCCCCACCCAATTAGGTTCAAAGTGTCTTAGATTTCCTATATTAGATTCCCTATTCCTTGAAATAGAATCTTATCACCATCAGCTATGTTTACATTCCCTACAACTAGTTCTACGTTTTCTATCAACTTAAGGTTACAAAACAAGTGGTGAAAAGCACCTAAGTCAATAACAGCAAAGTTAGCCGGTTTGAGAGACTAGTAAGTGCTAGTTCTACGTTCTCCATAAACTTAAGGTGACTAAACAAGTGGTTAGCCATTTTGAGAGAGTAGTAAGTGCTAGTTCTACGTTCTCAATAACAAGAAAGTTTTTTTTTCATTTCGCTGTTTAGTCTAAGATGTAGATGGAGGAACCAAAACATATCCTTCGTGTGGCCCATTCTCTTACAGTGATCACACACCAAGCTTTTACTACCACCATGATTGTATAACATACTATTTGCTGAGATACGCTCCATATCATTCTTATCAAAGAGTCTTAGATTCCATATTCTGTGGAATATAATCCTACCACCATTAGCTACGTCTACATTCCCTACAACAAATTCTAAGTTTTCTATCAACTTAAGGTTACTAGGTGAGAAGCACTTGAGTCAATAACACAAAAAACTATCCAGTTTTAGAAAGTAGTAAGTGCTATTTCGACATTCTCCATAAACTCAAGGTTGCTAATCAAGTGGTGGCCTTTTTATCCTTCCACTTGTTTTGTTTGAGATGTAGACGAAAAACCCAAAACTTATCCTTGATGTGGCCCATTCCTTTTCTGGGATCACACACCATGCTTTTACGAACATCATGCTTGTATAACTTACTGTTTGCTGAGATGAGCTCCACATAACTCTTATTGAAGAGTCTACTATTTCATATTTCTTGTACTAGAATCCTATTACCGTTTCCTATGTCTATAGTCCCTACAACAGCTAGTTCAAAGTTCTCTATAAACTTATAGTTACTAAACAAGTGGTGAGAAGCACATGAGTGAATGACAAGGGAGTTAGCCGGTTTGTGAGAGTAATAAGTTCTAGTTCTATATTCTCTATCAACTTAAGGTTACTAATCATGTGGTGGCCTTTTGATCCCTTCATTTGTTTGGTTTGAGATGTAGATGGAGAATCCAATACTTATCATTGGTGTGGCCTATTCATTTGCAGTGATCACACACCATTCTTTCACTACCATCATGCTTGTATAACACACTATTTATTGAGGTGAGCTCCACAAGATTCTTATTAAAGAGTCAAATATTCCATATTCCTTGTACTAGAATCCAATCACTGTTAGCTATGTCTACATTCAGTAAAACTAGTTCTAAGTTCTATATAAACTTAAGGTTACTCAACAAGTGGTGAAAAGCACCTAAGCCAATAACAAGAGAGTTAGCCGGTTTGTGATGTGGTGGCCTTTTGATCCTCCCACTTGTTTGGTTTGAGATGTAGATGGAAAATCAAACACTTATCATTGGTGTGGCTCATTCTCTCTTATTGATCACACACCATGTTCTTCATACCATCATGCTTGTATAACATACTATTTGCGGAGATGAGCTTCACGCGATTCTTATCAAAGAGTGTTGGATTCCTAATATTAGATATTCTATTCCTTGGAATACAATCCTATCACCAATAACTATGTCTACATTGCCTAAAACGAGTTCTAAGTTTTCTATCAATTAAGGTTACTAAACAAGTTGTGAGAACAACCTAAGTCAATAACAGGAAAATTAGCCTATTTGAGAGAGTAGTAAGTCTACGTTCTCCATAAACATATGGTTACTCATCACGTGGTGGCCTTTTTATCCTTCCAATTGATTGGTTTTAGATGTAGATGGAGAAGCCAAAACATATCCTTGGCGTGACATGAGTCCATTAGCTATTTCTACATTCCTTATAGCTAGTTCAAAGTTTTATATCACCTTAAGGTTACTAAACAAGTGATGAGATGCACCTGAGTCCATAACAAGAGAGTTAGCTGGTCTGTGAGAGTAGTAAGTGCTAGTTATACCTTCTCTATCAACTTAAGGTTTTTAATCATGTTGTGGCCTTTCGATCCTTCCACTTGTTTGGTTTGAGATATCGATGGAGAATCCAATACTTATCCTTGGTGTTGCTCGTTCTCTTACGGTGATCCAACACCATGCTCTTCCTACCATCATGCTTGTATAACACACTATTTGCTGAGTTGATCTTCACATGAATCCCATAAAAGAATCTAATATACCAAATATCTTATACTAAAATCATATCACCATTGCCTATGTCTACATTCCCTACAACTAT
>OVBA01005877.1:0-18343 GCA_900406435.1 Lepidium aucheri
ATAATCGATAGTCAAACAACCTTGATATTACACTTCTACTATGCAAATCGACTATACAAACGAAACCCCAAAAAACCCTAATTTACAAAAAAATTGAAAACCCTAATTCGACATGCAATCTTGATTAAACATATAATCGGTACTCAAACAAGCAAGAAAATACTCTCCTATGACGCTAAAGAACGTATCGAACATTTCCCCTAAAAAACCCCAAATCCTGAAAAATCCCGAACCCTAAATCGACTTACCCAACAAAATCTAACGCAAATAAACTACCAATATACACATTACCTTGCTTATCTCGGCGATTAATCGGTCCGATTTCTTCGCTTGACATCTCCGTCGTCGATTCATACAAATCGGACCGAATCGCCTTCTTCGTCGCGAGAGAAAACACGAGAGAAAGAGATGAGATAGAGAGAGAAAAAAGATGGAAAAATGAAGATTTTTTTTTCCTCCGGTTTTAAATGATATACTCCGCCCAATCGCACTTTGCCACGTAATCGTTTCTTAAAACAAAAATCGTTTCTTAATTAAGAAACGATCCTTCACTTTTTATTTAACTTAATCATTTTTTTGGGTTTTAATTGGCTAAGAGACCCCTTAAATACGAGCGATAATGATGCTCTAAGAGGACGAAGAGGTTTATGAATCAATTATATTGGTGGACAAACTTTAAGTGCAAGAAATGAATAAATAACAAAAGCAAAAACAAAAAAAGGTCATGTCTCCATCATGGCTTTATGATGTCATCTAATGTGTATCCTATTCTCTTTTTGATTCAACATTGTGTTTTCTTTTAATATTCTCCACTTTGAAAAATTATTCTTCAGATTTTGATTTAATTATCTAAATTAGATATGGATAAGTTAGGTATCTAAGTCCTTTTAAACATAAATAATGCCCTAGCTAGATCATATGTAATTTGACCAATGCATGAAACAACCCTTTACTTCATTCGCATAACTATGGCTCCCAGATTTTTCAATTAACAAAAAGCTCAAGAATTACAACGTATAAAACGAGAATGCGCTAAACTGTTAATATCCTCTTCCACCAAAGACAAAATACACGCAGTTGCTATACTAAAACGATGAAAACCTAACGACAAAGAAAAAGTATAATTGGTTAAACAATTGGCAACATTGGACTCTATATGCCAAAAGAATCAAAAATATGCTTTTGACAAAAGAAAAAAAAAAGAAAAAAAAATCAAAATCAAAATTATGAAAATGTTAATCATTCACATGGCGATGGGAATGAACCAGTCTCTTCCTCCTCACTACTTCATGTCATTCCCTAACATGTTGGCCTCTCCGCATAGCCTTCACCCGTCAAGAGTCTTTGTACTATTGTTGAACCAGCATGATACAATCCACAAACAAATGTAGCATAAAAAACTTAGCTCCAATCTAATAGCCTATCTAAATATACGGAAAGAGGGTCTATTATGCTTAAGAGTATGAAAATAAAAAAAAAATCAAAAAAGTAATAAAGACAATGAGAAAGAACAAAAAACGTTTCTTGTTTAAGAGATTTTAGAAACGGTTCTCAAAAAATTTCTTGCCATTTGTTGATTTCTAATTGAATTTATATTTTAAAAAAATAAAATTTAAATAAAAGTTAAATTTTAACCAAATTATTATTATTTTATTATTTAGAAACTTTTTTGAGTTTCTTCACCGATAAAGATTGTCTAAGACATGAAACATGAATAATCACAAGAAAAGAACTGCTGGTTTTTGTGCTAAAATATGAGGATATTTTGTAATTTCATGAAAAGATTAGCTCACCTATAAAGGATCAGAATAACTATCAAAACTGCAGATGAATTTCTAAAGGTTATGTCCATTAGATATGAAACTGAAAAGTTTCCAGCTTCAGAAAATGAATATATAATTATGATTTTGATTTTTTTGTTAGATTAAACTTAATGTCAAAAATTTAATGAGCAAGTTAGGTAGTTAGGTTAGATAAGACTTATGAGATATTCTAGGAGTTATCTAAAATATAAGTTTTCCTAATTGTAAAAAGAAATTATCTAACTTATAAAAAGAGATGCCAGTTTGTGGCATAACTTTGAGAGATTAAGATTGAGAGCTTAGGTTTTGCATTGAGTTTCCTAAACTAATAAAGAGAGTCATTCTTTATAAATCTTGGTCTAATAGTTTTGATTTCTACAATTGGTATCATAGCCTTACGAGTAATTAGGGTTATAGTCACATGGGGGACGAACAAGCGTTGATACCCGCAGAAAAAAACAAAGGGGGAGGAAGCTCTTCCTCCATAGCATGTCCGATGTTAACCTCAACCAACTATACGGTTTGAGCCATAAGGATAAGGTTATGTCTCAGTGTACATGAAGTATGAGAGGTAATTGAGACAGAAATTGATGACAAGAAGAAGAATACCATGGCGTTAGCTCTTCTCTTCCAATCAATACCGGAGGATATGATCCTTCAAGTCGGTGAAATAAACACAGCCAAAGGTGTATTGGAGGCTATCAAAACTTGGAATGTGGGAGCTGAACGTGTTAAGGAAGCTAGGTTACAAACCTTGATGTCCGAATTTGACCACCTCAAGATGAAAGAAACCAATACAATAGATGAATTTGTGGGAAAGTTATCGACTATTTCATCAAGGTGCTCTTTTTTCGGGGAAAAAATTGAAGAAGAAAAATTGGTGAAGAAATTCCTCAAGTGTCTTCCTAGAAAGAAATACATCCACATGGTTGCATCTCTTGAGGAACTTCTAGATCTTAAAACCGCATGCTTTGAGGATGTAGTAATACGATTAAAGGCCTATGAAGAAAGAATCCTTGATGAAGATGAAGAAGCTTAAAACTATCAAAAAGAGTTGATGTATTAAGAAACACAAAACAATTCGAGGAACTATAGTGAAGGATCGAGAGGAAGAGGCCATGGTGGTCGAATGAATTCTAGAGGTAGAGGCCGTGGAAGGGGAAACCAAGATTTTGATATCTCTAAGGTTATTTGTTACCATTGTGAAAATACGGACATTTTGCATCAAAGTATCCTGGTCGATTGCTTAAACTCCAAGAAGCACAAGAGGATGAAATCGACCAAGAAACACAAGAAGGTGATGATTTATTTCTACACGAAATTGTGTTTCTAAATAAAGAGAATTGCATACCAAGTAAATTCAAAACCAACAACGAAGAGACCAATATTTGGTATCTCGATAATAAAGCAAGCAATGACATGACCGGAGGTAGAAGATACTTTACTAAACTCGATGAAACCATCACCAGAAAGGTGAGATTCGGAGATGACTCACGAGTTGATATTAAAGGGAAAGGTCTGATTTCTTTCGTTGATCAAAACAGGAATGAAAAAGTGATGAAAGATGTGTATTTTATTCCCGATTTGAAGAGCAACATCATAAGTCTTGGACAAGGAACTGAGGAGGGATGTGATATTAGGTTAAAAGGAGACAATCTAATCGTTCATGATCAAGAGGGGAAGCTTATTGTGAGCGCCAAACGAAGTAGAAACCGCTTGTACAAGGTACTTATGGAGGTAAAGGATATCACACAATTGCATCTTACTAGATTAAGTGAATCAAATAGATGGCATTCGAGATTGGGGCATGTAAATCTCGAAACAATGAAGAGGATGGTGAATGGAGGATTTGTTAAAGGGCTTCCAAAGATTTGCGTTTACAAAGAAGTATGTGGTTCTTGCTTACTTGGAAAACAAATGAGAAAGGCTTTCCCACAAGCCACACAGTTTCGAGCAAGTAAGAGTTTAGAGCTCATTCATGGAGATCTTTGTTGTCCAATAACACCATCAACAGCTGCTGGAAATAGGTACATTCTAGTTCTCATTGACGATCATAGTAGGTATATATGGACGAGTTTGTTGAAGGAGAAAGTAGAAACATTGAACAAATTCAAGCGGTTTAAGGAAATTGTCAAACAAGAAACAAAAGAAAGGATACAAGTTTTCCGAACAGATAGAGGTGGAGAGTTTCTATCAAAGGAATTCAATACTTTTTGTGAAGAAAACAAGATCAAAAGGCACATAACAGCTCCATATACTCCACAACAAAACAGAGTTTTAGAGAGAAGAAATCAAACTCTCATGGAGATGTCTAGAAGCATCATGAAACATATGCGTGTTCCAAACTACTTGTGGCGAGAAGCGGTGAGACATTTTACATACCTTATTAACCAAATTTCTACAAGAGCTCTAAAAGGGAAAACATTATATGAGATGTTGAGAAAGAAAAAGCCTAACATCAACCATGTCTGAGTTTTTGGGTGTATTAGCTATGCTAAAGTTGAGACACCACACTTGACAAAACTAGATGACCGATCTAGGATGCTTATTCATCTTGGAACCAAACCCGTATCAAAAGCATATCGATTGTTTGATCCTCTTACTCGAAAAGTAGTTGTGAGCCAAGATGTTGTGTTCGATCAGACAAAAAGATGGAATTAGAGCAAAACCAATAACGAGATGCACAATATTGAGCAAGGGTTCCAATATGAACTTACTCACCATGAAGATCAAGACGAAAATGTGACTAGAAATGAAGGGAAGGAGGTTACTTCAAGTGAAAGTAACAAAACTTGTGCTGCAAGCAACAACCAAGGAGTCACGAATGAACAAGAAGAATCTGATGAGAATATTTCATATGTCGAAGAAGAATTGGAAGAACCTAATCAGATCTTGAGAAGGTCACAAAGACAAGTCATTAACCCAAAACATCTTGTTTTACTTGGCGAAAAAGAAGGAGAAAGGTTACTTTTGTGTTTAGATGATGAACCTAGAAATTTTAGTGAAGCAAAGGAGTTGAAAGTATGGATTCTTGCCTGTGAAGATGAGATTTCGTCCATTGTTAGAAACAAGACGTGGGATCTCGTGGAACTCCCAGAAGGAATGAAAGCTATCAGACTTAAGTGGATTTTCAAAATTAAGATAAACTCCGATGGAAGCATGAAGAAGTACAAAGCTTGGTTAGTTGCTAAAGGCTATGTTCAAATACATGGATTTGACTATGAGGAACAATTTGCTCCTATTGCTACACTTGAAACCATTCGACTACTAATCAACTTGTCGGTATCTTATGGATGGGATATTCATCTGATGTCAAAACGGCATTTCTTAATGGTGAACTTAAGGAAACCGTTTATATGTTACAACCAGAAGGTTTCGAAGTTAAGGGATACAAACTCAAGAAGGCCTTGTATCGACTGAAGCAAGTACCAAGAGCTTAGAACATCAAGCTAAACCAAGTTCTCAAGGAACTTGAATTCGAACGTTGCACCAAAGAACCATCGGTTTATAAGAATGTAATGACACAAGAAATTCTACTAATTGATGTCTATGTAGATGATCTTTTTGTTACCGGAACAAGTAGACAAATAATTGATGAGTTCAAGGAAGAGATGTCCACGAAATTTAAGATGAACGATTTGGGAAAGTTGACATATTATCTTGGCATTGAAGTAAACCAACACAAAGAAGGGATCACCTTGAATCAAAGAAGGTATGCACTCATAATCTTAGAGGAATCGGGTATGAGTGAGTGCAATTTGGTTCACGTTCCAATGGACTCGGGATTGAGGTTATCAAAATCGAAAGAGGAAGAAGAAATAGATGCTACAAATTTTTAGAAAACCATTGGATGTCTTCGATATTTGTTGCATACTCGTCCGGATTTGTCATATAGTGTTGGAGTCTTGAGTCACTATATGCATAATCCAAGAGATCTCGTGGAGCTGCCATGAAACAATGTCTAAGGTATCTAAAAGGAACTACTACACTTGGTCTAACATTCACGAGATCCCCTACAAAGGTACCAAAGCTTGTTGGTCTTAGTGATAGTAGTTACAATGTGGAACCCGATGATGGAAGAAGCACCACCGGACACATCTTCTATCTCAGATCAAGCCCAATCTCGCGGGGTTCCTAAAAGCAAGATATTGTGGCTCTTTCATCGTGTGAAGCTGAGTTTATGCCTGCAACTGAGGCGGCTAAACAAGCAATTTGGCTTCAAGAACTTGTAAGTCAAATCACGGGATTGATAACCGAGAAGGTGGCGATTTGCATTGATAATAAATCGGCAATAGCACTCACCAAAAACTCAGTCTTTCATGGAAAAAGCAAGCGTATTCATACGAGATAACACTTCATAAGAGAATGTGTTGAGAATGGTCAAATAGAAGTTGAACATGTTCCCGGAAACATGCAAAAAACGGACATTCTAACTAAGGCTCTTGGAAGAATCAAGTTCAAAGAAATGAGAGACTACATTGGAGTTAAAAACATAGAAGAAATCGACATTAAGTTTAAAGGGGAGAATGTTAGATTAAGCTTAATGTCAAAGTCTTGTTGAGCAAGTTAAGTAGTTAGGTTAGATAAGACTTATGAGATATTTTATGAGTTATCTAAAATATAAGTTTTCTTAATTGTAAAAGAAAATTATCTAACCTATAAAAAGAGATACCAATGTGTGGCATAACTTTAAGAGATTAAGATTGAGAGTTTAGGTTTTGCATTGAGCTTCCTAAACACGAAACTCAATAAAGAGAATTTAGGTCTTGAAACCATCTCTCCAAAGCGTCCTGTCTGATTTTCAATGTCGAGAGGATCAACATGGTAAAGGACAGGTATCACAATCTGACCAAACGTCTCTTTGCATTTCAAGATGGCTACAACTTCATCCAAACACCATTTGGAATCCCCAAAGTTTTCTGAGAACACAATCACTGAAACTTTCGATACTTCGATTGCTTTTAACGACTCTTCATACCTCACATCGATTGGTAGTTCGTCATATACGAAGGTTTTGATCCGTTTTCTACGTAGACAGCCACTGAGATGGCTTACGAAATTGTCACGAGTGTCTTTGCTTCTAAAACTCATGAACACATCATGTTTCATTTTAGGACTTGAATCTTGTTAAGTGTTAACATATTTGCATATCAATCTTTGTTCTTATCTTCTGTAACCATTTTTATATTCATTGTTTCTTGACCAACACTAATTTTTCTTTCTCTAGTCTATCTTTGAACTTTCTTTACTGTTTTCGAGAAACTTTTCTATTTACAAATATTATTTACCTTTATACTCTTACGCAGTTGCATTTCCAATCTTTTTTGTAGATCTTGGAAGTATTATGAATTTAAAAGTGCGATTTATTTAGACAGTAACGTGCCAACAACCACGAATAACTCCTTATATCGACTTTCATGTACCTTAAAAAAATGACCTACAAACTCATCTAATTTAAAATGATCATATTTTGTTTGGATCGACAAAAACTCAAAACAATATTACGTGGAGGTTATAGGACATTTTAGGACATTTTAGAATCTATATATTTGCATGACAATTTTGGAGTTTGTATTCTAAACTTCTTGATCCGACCAAAATGAACCTTTGAATTTCATCAGAAGGTAACATATTAATATGAGAAGAAACAAAACTGATGACTGAAAGTGACGTCTAAGAGAAGTGTGATACATCTTTACAAATCAAGATTTAAAGTAAAGTGCTTTGACATAAGCTTTACAATGGTAATTTAGAAGGAGTACCAGCTTCTCGTGGATACTTTTGTGGTGTTGAATGATTTTTACGACAAACAACTGTTGTTCGTTGTCCAAATGGGCTATGTGAATCCACTGCATCACAAATTCGCAAAGTTTGTTTATCGAAAACCATAAATGAGAAATCTAATCCATACATTCATTGTTGTATTGCAAATGTTTTCTCTTTGAATAGTTAGCTTCTTCACTACCTTTGTTTATAATGTTCGGTTTCGATAAGAGAAATGTTTTAGTGTGTCTTCCGTTAAAACTTGCGAACTTTATATATAGGACCAAAAGAAAACATACCTGGACTGATTTGTAATACGGAACCACCTAATAAGCGAACTGCATTGTCTGCATTTTGAACTTCCTCCTGTTTTTGACAAAACCATGAAAGATTTCGGTTATAATAGAACTGATGTCAAGACTCGATAAGCTTGTATGCAAATATTACATGAAGTAGCCTGAAGTAAATCTCCCAGCAGAAAACATAATATATACTACAAAGTGATATCATAAGTGCTTTATAATCAAAAATCAAAAACAATCTGTCACGAAATGAAAACTCTTACCTTAGGGTCATGACCCTTAGCAGCTACAAACAATCCACCAACCCGAACCAGAGGAAGACAATATTCAGCTAAACATTCATAACAGACGACTTAGATTTCACTTTGATTACTAATAAGCAACTATGTTTCTAGTACTACTCTACTTGAAACTTGTAACAACATACCTAAGACTCTCATCTCTGCAACAGCTCTTGCAATAGCCACATCAAACTTCTCCCTGTACATAACATCGTGCCCACAACTCTGTTCTCTAGCAAAAAGTATGCAAATATAATTTAGAATACACCTTACACGCTTAGGGGTCAGACTTTCATAACAGGATCGAGAATTGTGCATGAATTGTGACGCTGTTTACATAGTATCTCGAAACAATTACATTCACAGTAAAAAATCATCATCTAAAATACTCCAATTTAACAATCTAATTAATATATATTCAACTGGAGAAAGTAACAGATTATCCTCTCCAGAAAGTCAATAAAACATTTATTTAAGTCTGTAAGAACAGCATCTCGATTGAGTCACCATAGATACTAGAGAAACCAGGTTAATTATACGAAACAAGTGTGCTTATATGCTTATTGAAAGACTCATTACCAATAAAAGAGGCTTAAGACGTTACCTCTGCTCTGCCTCTTACGACTTTAACATTTGTAAGCCCGGTGACATTCACAACGTGCTCCAAGAAAACACAACGCTTATTTATAGATTCTAGTAGAGTAACTCTCCAATCTGAACACAAAAATACCATAACAAGCATAATTTGCATTAACTACCATAAAACTACATATCATATCTGAAGCTGAAGAGCACCTGGACATGCAATTGCTAGAACCAACCCAGGGAGTCCTGCCCCGCTTCCAACATCAATTAAACTGATGTTATCAAATACATCATTGGATTGCAAGTTGTAACAAGTCTTTATAGGAGGCAATATTGCAAGAGAATCTTCGATATGCCTCTCCATTACTTCTTCAGCTTCTTTAGTTGCTGTAAGGTTCATTTTCTGCACATTCACAAGGCCACTTCAAACTCGCATACCAGCAATTAAAAAATCATACTTCACACCCAATTGAAACAGGATAAAAAACCAATTATTTCAATTAGGTAACATCACTTTGAGGTAGCAAGCTAAAGAATTACTAAACAAAATCTGAAAAAAAAAACATTGACTAATCACTTTAATTCTTTTCGTTATCTTCAATTATGGAGTTCTAAAAGAACTGAACAATTTCAAGTTACTTCGTTATCAAAATCATTCGGCTTTTCATGCTTTAACCTATATTAAAACTTTCAACAAACAGATTGTGGGCAATAATATTAAATCATAGATAGGCATCTTAAGGTCCCAATCAGATCAGGAAATCACGAATCTTTTGAAACAAGAAATGCTATCAAGAATCATTCGAAGAACCCCAACAAGGTTGATTCAGCTAAAAGGTGGCGAGAAAGAGAGAGACCTGGTTCCATTGGAGAAGTGTATCGACGTAGAGATGAATTTGGTCTTGTTGGATAGAATTGAGACTTTTGAAACATGACGTTTTCGTGCTTACGGCCACACTAGTGAGAGTGTTCGAGTGGAAATTCCTCCGGAAAAAAGTGTACGCTTTTGTGCCTGGAAGGTGTTTGATTAAATGTCCTAAAGACAGAACATTTGAGACGCAGTGCATTTTTTTAGGTTTTTTTGACAAACTCGCGGGAACGATGAGATTTTATCAAACGATAAGAAAAGTATAATATTAATGTATTATTTTTGAATTTAAAATCCTTGTCTGCCAATTTTACCTCTACAAAACAATGCTAAACACAAAAACTACAATTCAAAATTTCTGAAGAGATGATGATTTTTTACAAAAATATGTATAGGAATTATTAATTATCATTATATACATAAAACTGCGCATACTCGCATAAAAAAACTGGTATAAATGAAGAATATGCTACTTCAAACTGGTTTTGGTATTTGTAAAAATTCATTAGTATCATGTGAGAAGAAAATTCATATCTTGCACTCCTTGTTCTCACCACATGTCTCTACCTGCAAACACAATTATAAAGTTGATTTGGTGTTTCGAGTAAAGATTGCAAAAAAGGAATGTTTTACTTTGTCTCCTACCTTATCTTTTTTTCTTGCTTCAAGAATAACTTCTAAAGATGGCCTCCCTAATCAACAAAAAAATCCAGTGTTGATGGACAAATGATCACATAATTTGAGAATAATATTTCACATCGCAAATCGGAAGAAATCTTAAACAGTATATATAGGATATAGGTTAATCCATTCATTGTCCATTGATCTCGAGTGACAACCTAAAATCTGCTCACATGATGGTAGTCAACTTGCAAGCAAAAAGGATTTGAAATACTACCTAGGTTCGAACTTGCCTCACATCCCAACCATGTGTGCCATTTCCCGGGTTTCATCTCACTCCCCCTAACCCTTGGCTATAGCCGGTTTGAGATAGAGGTAGTATTCTACCCGAGCTCGAACCCCCCGAAATATCAAAACAACAAACCTATAATCTAATACTATACATTTTTTCTGGTCATTTTTGTATTATACCTGTGACTTGAAGTCTATATTTAGCCCAGACATCATAAACAGCATCAGCGATCTTCCCTATCTGCAAGTAAATCATGGCTTTATCGGTGAACACAAAATCTAGACACAAACAAAAGAGAAAGATCCACTCTTTGATTCAAAATCTTGCAAGAGAGTATTACTAGGACACATAGAAACTTACTGGTTCAAACTTGGTAATAGTGTAAACCCATCCAAGCCCAACTTCTTCATACAATCTCCTAAATGCCTTGAAAACATCACACCAAAAATGATAATATGTGATATATATAGTCCAAAATTCACTAGTGAAGCAGAGAGGCTTAGTGGTTCAAATTTGACAAATGCTAACAAGCTTTTACCTCAACACCTTTTACAACGATGCCATCAGATTGAATGGCATGGATTTGACCCATCACCTAATAAGAATGATTTCAATCAAAATCCAAACCTCAATAATATGAAAGTAGATTGTATAAGAAAAAACAAACTTACTGTTTTGTAATCTAGCCCTTGATTATCTTCTGGTGAATAATCGTTAGAACTTATGTCAACGAACTTTATAGTTCCATATTTTTCATTCCTTTCCATAAGCATATTAACCTAAATTTTCAAAACTTACAATGAAAAAAAAGGATTGAGATTGAAAAGTACAATTTTTTACATGAACATTATGACAACATAAACTAAAGAACAGAAAGAGTTGTATATTACAGAACCTCACGCATACAAAGAGGACAGTCTCCATCGTAAAGCATTTTGATTTTCCAATTTTGAGGTTTTGGCTCATTTTTGGTCTTCAATGGTGCAATAGGATCAACACTTGCTCCTTGTATTGCCCTCACTTGATATTTAATCCCTAAAAAAGAAAAATAAATCATATTCAATCTTTGGTTCTTAAACTTTTCAATGCGAAAAACATCGTTAGCCTCTCTCAAAAAAATTCCAGATTTCTATGGATCTCAATGTAATTTTTGATAGAATTCTCTGAAAACTAAAGAAGAACTCAATCGATTTTGTAATAACTTGTACCTGTTGGGATGATTTGAGGATTGAAATTTGGAATGAAATGATGGGATTGTGATTGAAGAAAAAGGTTTCTTCGGTTCTTCAAAATTACGCTAGCAGCAGCAGCAACAGCTCTCGTTGCCATTATTTGTTTTGGTTTCTCTTCCAATCTTCAGCAGCCCCTGCAACTGCAATGGAATTAGATTCCGGATTGCCTTTGCTAATTTAAACCGAAGGCGTTAGTTTTCTCATTTCTGGTGCAGAGACGTACACGTGGCGTTCTCTCCTTCAATCTTTTGATGCCTGTTTTGGACTAACGTGGAGATTGGAAACTATGTTGTATATGTATTTAGTAATTTTTTTTTTGCAACAGCCCTATTAATATTGGGCTACAATGGCCGGTCCATTAGCCAAATTTCTACATAAATTTTGTACATAGTAGGATTCGATCCATGATGGTGCATATACGCATGTCTATAGTAAACTTACCACCAATCATTAAACTAAAAGCCATCAATCATTAAACTAAAGGTCACTTACTATGTATTTAATACTTAAATTAATGTTTTTTGAACTGACATAACCCAAAGTTCAAAACATTTCTAAAAAATTTATTTATATATAATGAGGTCGAGTCGTACTTTTTTCTTTGATAAAATGTTTTTCAAATTAAAATAAAACAAATTGCAAACTATCAATCACGATTTGAGCAATAAATTATATAGTTTTGTTTGAGCTTACATGAAATAGGGTTGAGAAGCAAAATGCTTACAACTAAAAACAGAAGACAAAGAGAGAGCAACAAGCTAAACATTGCTGCTAGTCTATATTACGGGTGAGGACATGGAATTAGCCATAACCGCCTCGCTTACCTCGTCCTTTGTTTCATTTTTTCCTTCTTTGTTTTCCTCGCATACCCAAATAAGGGCAAGCCCGTTGAGATCAAGATAAGTCCATTCAGAGATTCAGCCCATAAATAAAACAGACGATGCAATATGTGCAATGTGAAGTTTGATGGGCTGAATTAGCATTCAAGATAATTAGCAAGAAATACGGGATTGGCGAGCTAATTGAGCTAGCAGAATCAATCACAGAATTAGCGGGCTGAGCAAATCACGGAGAATGAGGCAATAAAAAGAAAGTCGAACTCAATCACCATAAATGAAGATTCAATTAAATTCGACAGAAAAGCTATGTATAAATATAGTGATCAAACCCAAAGAATGTACACAATATAATCCGATAAATACAACACAATCTCATTGGTCCAGAAACCTTTCTACTTGGATATTGTTGATCTTGGATTAAAACATATTCGAGCATCAACAATTTGGCACCATCTGTGGGGAACGACAAAACCATAGTCACGTCTTCACGAGCAAAAGCAAGCAAAAATTCAAGGCCTACCACCAGAGATGAGGGACATAGGAACTCCGGCCGACGTCACTGGAAACTAAGCATGCGAACCCAAAGCAACCTATGACTCGGAAAACATTATCCCGGCGGAGCCATCTCGGACAACCACGTACCAGCGACAATCTCGTACAATCATGGAATTAAGAGAAATGGCCTCAACGGCAATGGAGCAGGTACGACAGAGCGAGTTAAGGAATCAGGAGCTGCAACTTCAAGTCCGACGACAAGAGGAAGAATTTAGGAGACAACCTGCAGAGCTCCAAGAAATGGTCACGGAAGCTAGAAACTCAAGAAACACCATCGGAGAGGATGTCGTTCCCGTAGAACATCCCAATGGAATCCTGTGAGGGGCGCGTGTGCCAGAAGTTGGAGACAGAACGAATTGACCAGTAGCCTGGGCGAACCCCTTAGTTCGAGAACAACACTGCAAAACCATTTCGCAGGATGAAGTGCACGAAGAATCCCCAGCGAGTCTAACCAATGTGAGAGCCCTGAAAGACCGGCTGGCCCAAGCGGAGGTTGCATGCCATGAGCTTTGAAATGAAATACAACGGACTGCCTCGCCAGAAGGAGGGCTCTAGAATGGGTACCAAACGGAAGATATCCTGGGGATAGGCGAGCTCCGACAAATGATGAAGAAAATACAGCAGGAGTACGCAAGCATACATTCCGAACTGCATCGCGCAATACCTACGGCACCCAAAATCCAGTACGTGATCGAGCAACACGACACACATCCTTTACGAGAAGGATTATGGGGGCACGCATTCGCGACGTCAAAAAGATAACATTCCCACAATACTCGGGGAATACAGACCCTATAGCACATCTAAAATCATTCCGACTAGCGGCCGACCGGACTCACCTCGAGGGTGACGAGAGGGATGCAGACTTTTGCAGGTTCTTCTCCGAAAATCTAATCAGACCGGCACTGGATTGATTCTCGACCTTACCTAAGGAATCTATAGATGGGTTCGAGCAGCTTGCAGCGTGTTCGTGAAGCAATAATCTATCTTCATAGAGAACCGCACCACTATTGACAGCCTGCTCAACCTAACCCAGATGAAATTCGAGCCACTGCGGGAATATATAGCTCGTTTCAAGGAAATGAAGTTGAGAAGCGTTATGTCTCCGACGACATGGCTTTAATTGCGCTAAAAAGAGGAATATCGCAGGCCTTGACTTTCAGCCAAGATCTGACGGTCCGGCCTCCTAGCTTGTTAGACGAAGCACTTCACAAAGAAACTCACTTTATTAACTGGGAGGAGCAAAGATCCAAGCTCAGACGCCCTAAGGAGCCAGGGAAGCGCTTCGAAAAGAATGAAGCAGTTAAAGCGCAGTCGACAACGATCAAAGTTCAAAGCAATAATCAGAACAATAAAATTACGATAGGTCGTCAGTCGTTCTCAGTCGGGAAATTTAGAAGCAGAAAGCCGCTGGATATGTCGAAATATTGCGATTACCACCAGACGCACGACCACATGCTGGAGGAGTGCAAAGTGGTCAAATGGCTCAATGAAGAAGGAAAATGGGAGGAATGAACGAGAAAAGAATGGAAGAACGATGGGAAACGCAGAAAGCGAGATAGAAACTCCACCAAGGAAGAGGAGACTGTGAAGGTAGGAGAAAACAAGGAAACCACCAAGCCGCAAGTTGGAGTCATCATAGAGGGACCAGCCTGTGCGGAAGCTCAGTTAACTCCATAAAAGCACATCAACAGAAAGCAGATATGCGACCCCCAAACTTAAGCACAAGTCAAAAAGATGACCTAACGATCGTAAATTTCAAAGAAAGCGAAACAGCGCACCTCGATAAGCTTCACAACGATGCGCTCATAATCGAGCTTGACGTCAGGGGAGTAGAGCTGGCAAGGATCTTGGTCGACACAGGTAGTTCTATCGACCTTCTATTCTATGATGCCTTCAAGAGAATGGGCCTAGAGGACAACGAGTTGGTTGGAGGAAAAACAACCTTAACAGGTTTCCCCAACAACACCGCAACTACAATGGGAACGATCCAACTGTCGGTGATCATTTCTGGAATCAGAAAGATAACAAACTTCATGTTAATGGATGCACCAGCACCCTTTAATGCAATCCTAGGAAGACCCTGGCTCTAAGCGATGAAAGAGGTAGCCTCGACGTACCACCAGTGCGTGAAGTTCCCAATGAACGACAGAGAAGGAGTCATATATAGTAGCCAGTCCGCGTCACAGCGATGCTATCAGGAGAATTTTAAACAAACTGGGGGTCAGACTTTGTAGTAATTAACTGATGAACCATCAGTCACCGGAAAAAAGATGGAAGAACTTGCCAACCAAAGGCCTGAAGAAATCAAAGCCACCAAGATAGATGTCGACCCAAATTACCCCGACCGGGAACTAACCATTGGAGCAGATTTAGACCAAGCGATCTGTTAGGACCTGGAAAACTTCCTCAGGGAAAACACAGCAACATTCGCCTGGACCCCGCAGGATATGAAGGGAATCGATCCATCGGTAACAACACACGAGCTAAACGTTGATCGAACTTACAAGCCGGTCAAACAAAAACAAAGAAAGCTCGGATCGGACAAAGCCAAAGCACTCCGGGATGAGGTAGAAAGGCTCCTAAATATGGGGGCGATAAGAGAATTCAAGTACCATGATTGGCTGTCAAATCCAGTAGTAATACAAAAGAAAAATGACAAATGGAGAGTATGTGTAGATTTCACCGACCTCAATAAAGCATGCCTGAAGGATAGCTATCCGCTCCCGCAAATCGACAAAGTGGTAGAATCAACCGTGGAAAACTAGTTAATGTCCTTCATGGACGTCTTCTCGGGCTACAATCAGATCTTCATGCACCCAGACGACAAGGAAAAACATCCTTCCTAACCGAACAAGGGACTTACTTCTACCTTGTAATGTCATTCGGACTCAAAAACGCATGTGCAACATAACAATGGTTAGTGAACTTTATGTTTGCAGAAGAATAGGGTGAAACCATGGAAGTGTACATCGGCGACATGTTGGTCACGTTAGCCGATGCAAGGGATCCCGTCGGGCAGTTATGGAGATGCTTTGATATCCTCAACAAGTATGGAATGAAGCTCAACTCGGCTAAGTGTATATTCGGAGTATCGTCCGGAGAATTCCTAGGGTATCTGGTAACAAAAAGAAGGATAGAGGCCAACCCACGCCAGATAAACACGCTAACGAATATGCATCCACCTTGCACAAAGAAAGAAGTCCAACAGCTGACCGAAAGGATAGCAGCACTCAACCGGTTTGTGTCAAGGTCAACCGACAAATGTCTANCCGGCAGGCTGAGAGAAAAGGAAGCAGAAGAATAGGGTGAAACCATGGAAGTGTACATCGGCGACATGTTGGTCACGTCAGCCGATGCAAGGGATCCCATCGGGCAGATATGGAGATGCTTTGATATCCTCAACAAGTTTGGAATGAAGCTCAACTCGGCTAAGTGTATATTCGGAGTATCGTCCGGAGAATTCCTAGGGTATCTGGTAACAAAAAGAGGGATAGAGGCCAACCCACGCCAGATAAACACGCTAACAAATATGCATCCACCTTGCATAAAGAAAGAAGTCCAACAGCTGACCGGAAGGATAGCAGCACTCAACCGGTTTGTGTCAAGGTCAACCGACAAATGTCTACTGTTCTTTAAGCTACTCAAGGACAACAACAAATTTGTATGGGATGATAAATTCCAAAAAGGCTTTGAGGNATGTATGGGATGATAAATGCCAAAAAGGCTTTGAGGAGCTAAAGACCTATCTAGCAACACCGCCGATCTTAGCAAAACTGGAAGAAGGGGAGGAGCTCTATGTCTACCTTGGAGTATCAAAGACGGTGGTAAGTGGAGTTTTAGTCCAATCAGAAGCAGGAGAGCAACAACCTATTTATTACGTAAGTAAGTCCTTATCGGAACCGGAAGAATGATACCCGCTAGTAGAGAAGATAGCTCTGGCATTAGTAATAGCTGCAAGGAAACTTCGTTCCTACTTCCATTCACACACTATCGTGGTAATGACGAATCAACCGCTACGCATGATCCTCCATAGTCCGAGCAAGTTACGATGGCTGGTTAAATAGGCGATCAAACTCAGCGTATATGATATCGAATATCGACCCCGTATAAGCATGAAATCGCAAGTCCTTGCCGATTTTGTCGTTGACATCTACAGGGAACAGACAATGATATTCCTCATATTTTGTCGGTTTTGAGCTCATTATTACGGTTATATTTTGGGAATTTGTCTGTGTTTTATTGAGATTTCAGGTCAAAAACGTTTAGAGTTGGAATCATGCTTGAAGGTGGACTTTGGAGAAGTTTGAAGCATTTTTGGGTATTCTCCACGAGAGAGAGGATCGATCGATCAATAAAAGGATCGATCGATCAGTACTTTAACGAAGAATCTGCGCTCGATATGAAGAACGACTTGGCTTCTGAAAGATCGACTCAAGATCCAAAGATCGATCGATCAACTCAAGGATCGATCGATCAATGCCCTTCGAAGAAACCTAATTTCACGATTTTCCAGCTTTTGTTTTGGAACCTATAAATACTCTTTTCTTATTTTATTTTTGTAAGTCGTCTTTGAGCTTAAGAAGAACGATTTTTACAACAGTTTTAGAGTTTGTAAGCTAGNATTCTGAACCCTATTATTATTTCTTAATGTAATTTCAGTTTCAATTCATAATGATTTGCTTTGTTCATTGTTTAATGTCTGAGTAGATCTTAGATCGGATTTAGGGATTCTAGGGTCTTAGAATTCAACTGTTAGGGAACAAATAGGATCGATGATTTGGAACATTCTCCTTCTAATACTTGAGTTTAATGCATAGATTAGCTTGATCACGTAGTCAATGATCTTAGGTTCTTAACTTTCCAAAAGCTTGTTAAGAACCAGAACTAGACTAGAAGAGCAATCCCTTCACTACCAACGAGAGTTGATGCTAGGTTGGGTTGTGGGTAATTGAACCTAGACAATAAAGCCTATTTGTAATCTGGAACCAACGAGAGTTAGGATCTTTAGATTATCGATAGAGGGATAGATTCAACGAGAGTTGGTTTACCTTCATTTATGTTCAAGCCGAGAATATGGTTAGAATAGTTGCTGAATAGTTTCCCTGACAAGAGCTCTAACTCCTAAATGAATACCCTACATCTGATTGCCTTAGTTTATTGTTTACATCCACGTTAAGTTGTTAGTGTTTATTCTCTTAAT
>OVBA01005878.1:0-18527 GCA_900406435.1 Lepidium aucheri
ACTGTGTTCGTGAATGATGTACCTACACATTGGACTCGAATTTTAATGGAACGAAAGTAAAGTTGACAAAAAAAAAAAAAAATCCCATACGAACTTTGACTATAAGTATTATTTCCCTTATTTTATAAGTTATATATTTATTTCAACCAAAATATATACACCATAAGGAAATTGCACACATACCAAAATTAAAATCAGTTTACTATATATCAATTAAATGTAAACCACCTACATTAAACCAAATTATAAATTATTAAAGAAAATTTAAACTGAATTAGAACTGAAGCTAATCCAATTTAGAACTTATAAAAACCCTCAAATTTATTTTGACGAACCCTACTTTTTTCATCTCTTCCAGCTGGTTTACCGAACCCCACCACTGCTTCACCGTCGACTCCTCTAGCATCTCTCGCTACCAATGGATCTCCTGTTGCAACTTCGTCGATGGTCCTATTGTTGATAAAACAATGACATTGTAATTGATACTCTTCTTCTTCGAAGTAATAGGAGTAGAATGGTGTTGAGATCGATAGTAATGAGATATGAGAGTTTTGTGATTAAAGAGTAGATTTGTTCTAAAACAAAACTTATTTGTTCGTCTTTTCACTTTTTTTGTTTTGGTTTTATGTATTAAATTGAGTTATACTGAATTGGATATTGTTACATTTTTGGTTTAATTTGATGGTTAGGTTATACATTTGATTTATTATTGATTTAGTATATATTTTAGTCGGGTTTTATGATTCATACCAAGCAACCCAGTTATATATAGAAATACTAATTAAATTTATTGGGTTAAAATAAATATTTAACTTATAAAATAAAGAAAATAACACTAGAGTCAAAGTTCGTGTGAGACCAATGTTATATGGAAACTTCGAGGAAGAAATAGGTTGACAGCCTAAATATAAATAAAATTTTTTTGATATCTAAAATAAACAAAATTATGCTTTGAAAATATCTTTTAATTATTTTCTAGATTAAAATGCTATCTATTATGTTTTAAATATTATTCAAAAAACTATTAAATACAGATAATCATAAAATATAAAATTTCAAAATCAAAATCAAAATTCTATAAAAAATATTAAGCATAAGTGCATCACTTATTTAAATATTTAAAAGTTAGAAACATCACTAAAAAACTAGCTTTTAATAAATGACTAAATATTTATTTTTTGTATAATAGTAGAATTCAAAAGTAAGTGAGAGTTGGATTATGAACTGGTTTAATTATTGTAACTGTTAAAAAAATGATGTTATTGTAGTCGACAAAAAAGAGCCATAAAATATTTTAAAGTATGTTTAAATAAAAATTTACACTCAAGAAAAACTTACTTACAAAATCAACAATAATCGAGAAAGACTACAACAAAGATTAAACCACTGAAGGAAAGTAAACAAAGTAGGTACTAAGCAGTGATAGAGTTGAATGCTTTGTTGGGAGAGATAACAAATGATTTCTCATAAGACAGATCAATTGTGGTCTTAATGAGGGTATTTAGAGAGCTAACACTAGTAAATTTGTGAGCATTTCTCTCAGCCCAAATCGCGTATAGTATTGGAGGTGAGCCTTACACTGAGTATGGTCTATATGACTTCGACAGACCGACTCAACATTTGGACATGCAAGCCATTCGTCACAGGCGTCGAGCACGTCCACATCATGTCTTGATGTCGTAACATGTGGTGAGAAATTTGCACACTCTGCAAGTCATCATGACATTCTTGGTGAGAAAAGAGGAATGTTCAGAGGATTCGCCTATAAATAGATCATTCCATCACACCGAGCAGACCACAAAATATACACAATACTCTCTCTAGAAATAACAACTCTATTTATTTTACTTGTCATCCCAATACCGAGTATCCAACCCTCATTGTAACATAACACGATCATAATCAATAATACAAAGTGCTAATCCCACCACAAATAGTTGGCATCTTCTATGGGGACAAGGATTACTCACAACACAAATGACAAGCACGATGAACCAAGCAATGCAAGCAATAATCCCAACCCAGACCAGACCACCGCTAAACGCGTAGGAAAACTCACCAATGACACCACATAACCAGGGCATCTCTCCAAGCGAGGAGCCTCAAGTTGTCCGGGCGGTGAACCCCCCGGCCTAGGCCATTCGGGTAGAGCACGCACCCTGGACTCATGTTACAAGTACCAGAACAGCAGAGAGAGGAACTGACCCATTGCAACTCATCCTTGAGCGGATGGAGCAAATGAACAAGGAAACCTCAGTGCATCTCGAGGCACTAGCCACTGTGCATGTCGTTTGTCAGGAACAGATGGTCGGGTTCAGGGTGTCCGAGCGCACCCCTGAAAAGTTGAACCGAGTCCTGTACGACAACTCACCCGTGGTCCAAACAACTCTTGGCGTTGCTGCATTGCGAGAGCAAGATGATAGAAGAGTATAAGCCTTGAGAGGGGAGTAGGTGGTTGGACTTCAAAGTTGCACCAAGCGACCAGTTCGGCCCCATTACTCGAAATCGTGCGCGCCCAAACACAAAACACGTCGCCTCTCCCAAACGCCTGTTAACATTGACGTTAAAATTAGGTGTCTGACCTACGAGGGGAGAAACAATCCAAGAAACTTCCTCACCTTATATACCATAGCAACGGGGAGGACGAGGTTCTTCCTAGAAGAGCAAGATGCCAGGTTGTGCCAGCTCCTTGTCGAACACCTAGAAGGAAACACCCTGGGGTGGTTAGCTAAGCTCAAGCTGTACTAGATTAGACAGCTTCAATCAGCTCACTGAAGCTTTCCTAAAGCATTACTTGATGTACATCAGGCAGAGCAACACGATCGCCAACCTCCGGGCCGTGCAACACGTACCAGACAAGCTGCTCATAGCATTCTTCGATAGATTCCGCGATGTGGTCAGAGGGTATCGATCACCGACAAAAATGCTATCGAGCTCCTCAAGACCCAATCTGGCACGAGGACGAGTTTGTCAAGAGAGATCTGAAGATGACGCGATGCATAGAGTACTCATGCACGCAAAGGCGAAAGAAGGAAAAGTGGCATGTGCAAAGTGCTATGCGGCGCTAACTAGAAAAATCGTCTACATGCATCCTAAAAGTGCAGCCGCAGAAATATATGTGGAGCCGCAGCAACACATGAACTAAGATTACAGGAAGAAACAAACGGCCTTCATGATCACCGAGGAGGCAGAGGAGGCCGAGCCCGCATCGGGAGCTGTTGCCCAAAAATCCAAGCAATGGAGTAACAAGTGGCGCCTGCCAGAATCTCAGCCGGATGAGGCCGTATACTGCGAGTACAAGCGTAGCACCACACATTCAACTACCAAATATAGGAACTTTTAGGCCTTCTTGCTCGGGAAATTCGCAGAAGGAATAGTCCTGAGGTTGGAGGAAGTAATGGCGGCTGCAGCCACAACAACATCTTGTCCTTGAAGCATATAGGCGATGCCGGAAGTCGGGGCACCATCTAAAACATGCGCCAAAACCCAGGTTAAGCGCGAGCGCACTTCGTCGACACTCTCTGGTCTACCGAAGAGGACGCGCGTGGGGAAAAAACTCTATGATAGAAAGACGAGTAGAAATAATCATGGGCGGGCTTGTGACATGCAAAGACTCAGTCAAGTCCATAAAAAACCATAAGCGAAGAGCCGAAGCCATGGATTACCCTCCCTCAGAGTCCGTGACGGCCGACCACTGTCTCAGAATTGCTGACGTCCCAGATCGGGAGCAAACCCCTGAAAGCAGCAATATCTGTTTCTCTGAGGAAGATGTAGACAGCCTCGATCAATCTTAGTATCTCACAACGACCCACGCGTGGTCGAACTCTGGGTAGCCGATTACAAGGTGTCCCACATCCAATCAACCCAAGAAGCTTCGTCGACCTAGTGTTTAAAGGGGCCTTGGACAAAATAAACCTCAAGGATTTTACGGTGAAACCAGGAAGGCATCCACTCACGACCTTTGATGGAAAAACCTTAAATATGATTGGGACGATCATGCTTCCCGTGTATCTTGCTGGAATAACTTAGTGGGTGTGGTTCCATATCGTGGACACCCCAACAATTCACAACATGATCTCGGGAACTCCCTAAATACATATGATGAAAGTGGTGTCATCTACATATCATCAGTGCATAAAGTTCCCCATCGAAGCCAGGATCTACACCCTGAGAGGCAGCCAGAGACTTTCCCGCTCATGCTTCATAATGGAGCACAAACTCGGCATCTAGTCGGCTCAAACCTGAGTGATCTCAACGCCAAAGACGGCGACTAAACAGATGATGCTGAATACACCCCCAAGGGAGGTGATTGAACATATAAACATCGACCCTACCAACCCGGAGCAGTGTGTAGGAATAGGCACAAACCTTAATCCCGATATTCGGACCAACCTGAGAATTTCCTTGAAGAGAACATCACTACGTTTGCCTGGAGCATTGCGGATACACCGAACATCGACCCCAAAGTTGCATGCCATGAACTCCACATCGACTATACTTTCCGCCCAATAAAGCAAAAGTGTCGTAAGCTCGGGGCCGAGTGCACACAAGCGGTGAACGACAAAGTGGATCGACTCCTAAAAGTAGGATCAATCGTGGAAGTAAAGTACCTAGAATGGCTGGCAAACCAGGTGGTCGTTAAAAAGAAGAACGGTAAGTCGAGTGTACCGATTTCATGGATCTTAACAAAGTATATCCCAAAGACAGCTTCCCACTCCAGCACATAGATCAGCTCGTCGAGGCAACAAGCAGAAACAAACTCCTATCCTTCATGGATGCCTTCTCCGGGTATAACCAAATCTAAATGAATTACACCGATAGGGAGAAAACCGCCTTCATCATGGTTAGGGGGACGTACTTCTATAAGGTGATGCCATTCGTCCTTAAGAACATCGACATGACTTACCAGCGACTCGTCAATAAGATGTTCACAGGGCAGCTGGGACACACGATATAGGTCTATATCGATGACATGTTGGTAAAATCCTTGCGGGCTAGAGACCATGTTGCGCACCTCCATGAATGTTGTAGAATACTTAATGATTACAGGATGAAGCTCATCCCAACAAAATGTTTGGGGTCACGTCGGAGGAATTCTTGGGGTACATAGTCACTAGGTGCAGTATCGAAGCGAACCCAAAGCAAATAATAGCAAACCTCGACTTATGATCTCCAAAAAGCACTCGAGAAGTCTAGTGACTGAAAGGAAGAATAGCCGCGCTCAACCATTTTATTTCCCGCTCAACCAACAAGTGTTTGCCGTTCTACCAGCTCCTCCACGGCAACAAACACTTCATCTGGGAGAAAAAGTGTGAAGATGTATTCAAACAACTCAAAGACTACATCTCAACGCCCCCAGTACTAGCTAAGCCAGTCAAGGGAAAAACACTCTACCTTTACATTGCCATCTTAACCCCTACAGTAAGTAGTGTGCTTGTCAAAGAAGATCATGGTGAGCAAAAACCAATATTCTACATCAGGAAGGTTTTAGATGACGCAGAGACGCAATAGCCAACAATTGAGAAGCTACCTCAGCGCAAAAGCTAAGGCCCTACTTTCAATCACACACCATTGTTGTACTATCCAATCATCCCATCCAGACGATCCTTTACAGCCCGAGCCAATCAGGCTGACTGGTCAAATGGGCCGTGGAGCTGAGCGAATACGACATAGAATACAGGGGAAAACGACAGCTAAATCTCAGGTCCTAGTGGACTTCTTTATAGAGTTGTCGCCAAAGCTCGCTTAGTCGGATGACATAGTATCGAACGCTTGGTCCTTGCACGTAGATAGCTCAGCCTCGAGGCATGGGTCATGTCTTGGAGTTTGTTTCAAATTGTCAAACAAGGAAATATTTGAACAACGTTTAGACTAGCATTCCCAGCATCAAACAATGAAGCAGAATAATTACCGGATTGTGCTTGGCCAAGACCTTGGGAGCCAAGTCCCTCAACACTTACATAGACTCGCAGCTCCTTGCGAATTAACACGCCCAAATCTATGAAACAAAGAACGATTAAATAGACGCATACCTTAAAATCGTGGATGAGCTCACGACGGAGTTCAATCCATTATCTTTAATGAAGATCTCGCACAGCGACAATTCCTCTACCGATGCACTGGCCGCCATGGCCTTAACATCAGACACAGCCTAGCGACAAGTCATCTTGGTCGAAAGCAACGATATTCTGAGTATAAGTCTGGATATAGGAGAGTTCGCATCCGAATCCTGCGCGAAGATCAACACGGGCAACATACCAAACAAAGGAGCCTAGCAAGCTGTCGAGACAAATCCTTAAAGTGGCTGGAGGACAGAAATACTTTTGTAGATATCAGATGGAGCCGTTCCAACAGTTAGATGGGCAGCACGCAATCTACAAGCAAAGGCGTAGAGATACTCGCAAATCGACAGACATCTTTACCTTCGGGCCACTAATGGGGTCCTACTTAAGTGCATAGCTCTCAATCTTGAAGGTGGGCCTCACTCTGAGTCCGGCCTATATGGTTTCGATAGGCCCACTTAACACTTGGACACGCAAGTCATTCATTACAGGCGTTAAGCACGTCCACGACATGTCATGATGTTGCAACATGTGGAGATATGATGGTGTGCAACCCCTGGACGCAAAAGTCCTACGCGTAGCCGGCAAGTCAAAGAACATTTACTGAACCAATGTGATGTTATCTAATCATTACTGAGGAGAAGGCTCGCATCAAGCATTAAATGCTGACAGGAGGTCGCACAACTAGCATTAAATGCCAAAAGATGCTAAGCCAATTGGGAACCCGGAGAATCTGCCTCGAGGGAACGATGACCTAGTGGCGGGCCCACACACTGCAAGTCATCATGAAATTCTTGGTGGGAAAAGAGGAATGTTCGGAGGATTCGCGTATAAATAGATCATTCTATCTCGCTGAGCAAGCCATGAAATATACACAATATTCTCTCTAGAAACAACAACTCTATTCATATTACTTGTCATCCCAAAACCGAGTATCCAATCCTCATTTTAACACAACATGATCATAATCAATAATACAAAGTACTAATCCCACCACAAACATATAGGATAGTCTTAAGCAAAAGATTTAGAATAGAGAAGAAGCCACACGATGAAGCATGTAGATTCTGCAAATTTGATGCAAGAGATAGAGGCAAAATGGAGATTATTCTTTTAGAATATGCATTCAAAATGGCTGAAGAGAAAGGTTTCTCGCAAAATAAATGCTTATGAGTTTCTGGCCTTGTAAGACATAGAACAGAGTTCGAAGATTTGTTAAGACCCCATGACAGTAGTCTGTCGCGAGTCGGTAGATGCTTTAATGACGTTAGCCACAATATCAAAAGGGTAACATAGGATAGCTTCCTTACACCATACAACATTTGTCCAAGGGAGAAGTAGGTGATAAGTCCGAATGTGATCCCATGTTAAGGCAAAAGAGAAATCTCGCTTGAAAGAACCATTTTCAGCTCATTATAGATAAGAGTCTAAAGTGCTGAGAGGGTTTGGAGGAGAGATATATGTGAGTATAACCTGGAGAGCTAGCTCAAAGTCATTCTGGACATAATGGATTTGCCAAGTGCCATTTGCAGCAGCACCACTAACTATTGCATCCACTGGTAACCAAAGCTTTCTAGGCCATTATGGCCAAAATAGTGTATTAAGGGTCCAAAATTAAGCCATGAGTCAAATCAAAAGGTTGTAGACTTTCCATCATTCAGATTGCACCTGATAGAATCCTTTAGAAGTGGTCGTAGCCGCAACCAGCTTTTGATTGTGTTGGAAAGTAGAGGCGCAACAATCAAAATGTATTCTTGTTAAAATAGTTTGCTTAACCCACACAATCCACAATGAACCAAAATTTGCAAAAAGGCCCCATATTTGCTTTAGCCTGAAGAAAATTTTAAAATCGTCAAGAAGACAAATACCCAAGTCATCCTCATGTTTAGGTCTACAATATTAGAGTTAAAGGAGGAAATAAAGATGATTTAGAAGTCAAGTTAGAATGAGAAACCTTGAAGACTAAGGAAGACTCTCACTTCTCCATTCGAACAATAATTAGAGGATGAAGAGGCCTTCATGAATTGAAGTCCATTAAGGTGATCAACAACAAATGATGAAAGCCCAAGTCCACTTGTGTGTTGGACCTGGTGGAGATAAGAGTCACATGTGAGTGTTGGAACCGTTGGAGATAAGGTTCACATGTGACTAAGTTTGAATTCAAACAAAGGAGAAGCCACTCTCACATCGGGCACAACAACCAAGGCTCCTCGGTTCTCCCTCTCCTCATGCTAGTTTCATTCTCGTTTTATGGAATGTGGTTACCCTAGCTTGTATGCTTATTTAAGGATGTAACCAGCAAGAAAATAAACTAACCAACCCATTTGGGTTTTATTCTCCCAATCTCTCCTAATTCTCGGCTTCATTATTTTCTCCATCAATTTCACTCTCCATTATTCTTACAAACTCTCATTCTCAATCATTCTCACTTATTCTCACATATACTTCCGCTAACATACAAATGTTTTTTGGGAAAATTATCAATTAACCTTCAAACTTAAAAATCCAGTTGATTTAACTATGAACTTCGGACTCGGTCAATTAAACTACTAATTAGTTGTTGACTTTGAATAAACAATAATATTTGAGCTGATTCGGCCAATTAACCAATTCGTTAATTCGATTAACAGGAAAAATAAACCTTATTTTGTGAGCATTAATGACACTCGGTAGTTGAAACGCTGTGTTTCATAATTCAGAAGAAGAAAAAATAGGTCCCCAATTTAAAACAAACCCTAAAATCTTCAATCTTGATTTCTTCCTTCTCATTTTCGATTTCTTGCATCTCCATCTCGATTTCATCGAATTCTTATTTTATCTTTGTTGAGTAATATTTTCCATACAATGAGCTCGATTTCATTTTCTTGTTTAAGAACTCGTGAATTCCCACTAAGTGTGAATCTGGATTATTAAGCTGAAAACAGAATTCCCAAATTGAGAACCCTAATTTCATTTCTTTGTTTTCAACAACTAGCATCTTCCTTCTTTGTTGCTTATACTGAGATTAACTCAAATCAAAGATGCGAAAGAAATCTGAAGCTCGTCGAATTATATCATCGCCTCGTTTTTACCCACCGCCATCATCATCCACAACTCGAACTTGAACATAAAACGAGTTAGAAAACCAACGGGAAACTCGTTCACAGAAGCAAAAAGAAAAAGTTAGTGAATCTGAAACAAAAGAAGAGTGTGAAGGTGATGACGAGTCAGATGCCACTTCTGTTTGAATTTGATACTTCTGCTTCAATGTTCTTGTTGCTACTTATGTTTGCTAGTTATCTTTTAATATTCCTTTTTGCTACTTATATTTGAATGTTCTTAGTGCTACTTATCTTTGAATGTTTATGTTGCTACTTATATTTGAATCTTCGAAGACTATTTCTCTTTCTTTATATTTGTTAACAACCAATCACTCAGATATCAACACATAGAACATAGATGATTAAAGCATAAATAGAAACGGGATTGTCTATTGCATTACAATATTTTAAGTGAATTACATATCTCATTGAGACATGATATTCCCTTCAACTAAGTACTTTACAAAGATAACAACAAGAATGACTATGAAGAAAATAAACACAATCAACAACCACTTGGTCTTCATGTTCAAGTCTTTTATGGAACTTCTGCTTTCTTCTTGCTCTTTCTTTATATCATTGATTAGAGCTTTGAGTTCCTCTACTTAAGATTTGTTTGATCCAATTTCATGCTTCATCGATTCTAGCTTTGGCAAAGTCAATCTTACCTCTTCATAAACGGCCTTTTCAACCCATTTTAAAAAATACTTCTACAAAATCAAAGTTATTTAACTCGAAATTATCATAAATTTTTAACTCTTAGCAAATTAAATCAAATTTGAACTCGAAACTAAATCAAGTTTTGCAAATTACATTCCAAATAACCGAAAGCTTACCTCTTTTTGAGTTACAAAACGGTAAAAGGCCTTCCAGGATTCTCTTTACTCTTTGATGTTAAGATTTTGACATCTAATCTATATTAACACTTAGTGGGAATTTGCGAGTTCTGAGAACAAGAAGATGAAATCGAGATCATTATATGGAGAATAGAGGAACTCGACAAAGATAAACTAAGAAATCGATGAAATTGAGAAGGAGATGGAAGAAATCGACAATGAGAAGGAAGAAATCAAGAATGAGAAGGAAGAAATCAAGATTAGGGATATTGGGGTTTATCTTAAATTGGGCATTTTTTTTCTTCTTTTGAATTACAAAATGCAGTGTTTCAACTAACTATCATTAAATAATATTTAAGGATAAAAAGATTATCGGTATTCTTTTTTTGACAAACAATATTTCGCTAACGGAGTTTATTTTTCCTGTTAATCAAATTAATGGATTGGTTAATTGGTCGAGTAAAATCAAATATTAATGTTTATTTAAAGTCAACAACAAATTAGTAGTTTATTGACCATGTCCGGAGTTCATAGTTAAATCAACCGGATTTTATAAGTTTGAAGGTTAATTGATAGTTTTCCCAATGTTTTTGCAAGACACTCTAGCACCAGCTGAGGGAAGGATTTGTTCTTCAATAAAAAGGCAGAACAAAGAGAGGATACCTTCTTGTAGAAAAGCTTCCAAAAATTAAAGACTTGGCTCTAGATGTTTACTATGTCATAAATCATCAAAAAAATTAGATGAACACTTTCTGTAAATGATAGTGAGCGTACAGTCCAAGAGTGAATTATTGAGGTGATTCACTCAAGAAAAGATCGACGTGTTGTAGACGAGATTTTCTTGGTGCTAAGAGGCAAACCAATATACTTGATAGGTAGATCTAGCAAGGTGATTCTTATGAGCTGAGACATGCTTTATGTATAGTCATGCTGGTAAGAATATGTCAGATTTGAGCATTTTCATTTCTAGACAAGAATATGAGTGGAAGATCCTCATAATTTGAACAATGTTTTATGGAGAGTGTTATGAGCCATCAGAGTAAACTAGTAGATAATTTGCAAAGAGCAGGTGGGTAAGTCGTGGAGAAGAACAGAGGGGTTAAAGGTGATACTGCCAGAATTGGCTGTGCGATCCAAGAGTTTGGAGAGAACTTCCATGACCATAAGAAACAAGTAAGAAGAGATGAGATATCCTTGTCTCAAGCCAACTCCCCTTAAATTAGCATAAAATTATCCATTAATAGAGATTGTGTAACTAACCGAAAAGATGCACTGTACAATCCATGATTTGAAAATGGCTGGAGAGCCCTAAGCTTTAAGCAACTTGTTGATGAAGTCCCATGATATATATTACAATGCTTTACGCGAATCAACCATGAGTGTACACCCATGTGTTGCATCACGATTCCCATAACTCCTAATCAACTCTATTTCAAGGCGAACATTCTTATCAAGAGATTTACCTTTGAGAAGGACAATGTGATTGGGAGAAATACAGTGTTGAATGATGGGTTTCAAGCGATTGGTCAGAAACTTTGAAATAACTTTGTACATCATATTGCATTAAGTTATTGGCTGAAATTCATTGCGTTTACAAGCTTCAAGAATCTTTTGAACTAGAGATATATAAGCTGTGTTCAAATCCTTCAGCAAACGACAATTTTTGAAAAATGCTTTTATCACGGAGATGACAGAGGGGCCAATTTTTTTTCAAGTTGATTGTAGAACTCGAAAAGGTAACCTTCAGGTCCGAAACTCTTACCAAGAGACACAGAGAGAATAGTAGATTGAATATCTTCATCTTATATATGGCGGGTCAATTCAGCAGACTGAGATGCTAAGCAACAAAAAAGAAGAAGACTGCTAAGGAAGGAGGTGGTGCAGGGAGATTTATCTGTACATGAAGCACCAAGTCTTGACTCATAATAGGAGGTAGCATGATGCTTAATCTCTAGAGCAATAGATAACTTTCTGTTATTCTCAATAAATCAACAATTTCAAAGACATGATAAGTTTGAATTGGAGAGTACTAATGATCTGATTTGGCTTCCAAGCTTTAGAGATGATTTCTGAAAATGTAGGGTGATATGGAACATAATTAAAGAACTTAAATGGCTTACAAGTGGGTGGCGTGAGAATAAGCATATCAAGCAAGATCAGATCATGATCAAATTGTTGTGGTGACAACAACTTAGCATATGCCTCAGAGAAGGAAAAACAACGTTGGTTGACAAGAATGTGATCATTCTTCTTTCATCTTGAATCACCAAATTTTCCTCTTCCATGCCTGATACGTAGACATCAGTGGTTAGATGATTAGAATTTTGAGATAACCATAGAATCTGAAACGTCAATATTGGTTGAATTGAGTGGTATTATTAAGCTGAGAAATCTCCTCCTAAAGTAGCAATCGTTGATCTAGTAGATTAAAACCATGAGTACACGACACTATGAGATTTTTATTTTCACTGGAACAAAACACAAGTAATTAGATGGGCAAAGCAAGATAAAATAGTCGTAAAAAAACTCAAGGATCCCAAACAACAATGATTCTAGAAGTTTCAAGAAGCTAAAAATTCCCAAAATATCTTCAACGCATAGGTAGAGCCTGACTTATTCTACTAACATTGTAAAGGCTGCATATGAGGTTCGATAAAAGCCCCAAATAGGGGTCATTGGAAGATGATCCATGCCTTGATCAGTTTTTGTTTCCTGTGGCTATTGAGTCCACAAACATTTCACAAAAAAATATTATGTATATATATTTAGTCGGAGGCAGTGGCCTTTCGACCACTTTTCTTGCAAGATGAAAGCAAGAAGAAACAATCATTAGAGACTGTCTTATTAACCGTGTGCTCCTTGTGGACAGAGGAGATTGTTGGGCTAGTATTGAGTTAAACATTACTAGGTTAAGTAACAGCAGATGCAACAAGTTGATCATCAGTTGGTGAAATAGTAGCCGCTACAACAGTGGTGATAGTTGCGGGTTAGAGTGCATCCGGGTGAGGTACTGGTGGTTTAGGACCGGTAGGAGGCTGGGCCAAAGAGGTCGAATCAGCACATTCAGGGAATGAGAGGTTGAGTTACTTTCGCCTTTAATAAGCTTTGCAACAACAAATTTTTTTCAACGTGGAGCATAACTGTGGGACCTAGATGAGAGAAATGACTTTCTTTGTTGAGGAGGAAGGGGATTCTTTAGGTAGCGGTAAGTATTGTGGACAAACATGTTGCAATCTGCACACTTTGGAGGCAACCATGCTTTCTCCTCCTTTTCTCACTCATGCTTACTGTATTTTCTCCTCCTCTTTTCTCTCAATTTCTTATTCCATTCTAGTACTTTTCTTTTATATTTTTTTTCACGCCATCATTTTTTCTCATAGTTTTTCTCACCTCTCCTCCCCTTCTCTATTATTCTCTTCATCATCTCTTATTCTTCTCACAAATTCTGCCATTAAATTTTCTTATCCTCTAATTCACCTGATTTGTTTTAAATCAGGTCACAACAACTATCTCTAAATTTTAGAAATCAGATCTCATATTATATGGGATTTTCTTTTTACATATATCAAAACTCCTCCATTGATTCTTTGAAATCGAATCTCCCAGGTCTCATGATCAATAAAAGTTATCTAGGTTGAAACCTAAGAGAAAATCTTTCATCAATGCTCTAAAATTGAATTTCCAAGTCTAAAGCTCAATAAAAGTACTCTGGGTTGAAGCGTAAGAGAAAATTTTATTTTCTTAACACTAAACCAAAATTTGACGTCCCCAATTTCAAGCAAAATTTCATGAAAGAGATGAAGATTAATTGGCAACACTTTATTAGATAATAAATATATTATGAGATAATAAATGTATTAATGCTCAACATATGTGACTAGTCAAATACTTATTTATAAGATAATAAATGTGTTAATAGGTAAAATATGTGTTATTTGTATAATAACATAAGTGTTACCATATATTTTATCTTGTAATATAGTAGTTAGCGGGTAAATACATATATTACTCATATAATTTATGCGTTAATAGATAATAAATATATTAATGTTCAACATATAAGGCTAATAAAATTTTTATTTATCAGATAATAAATGTGTTAACAAGTAATAATAATTTATCTATTAGTTTTATAATATATGTGTTAACATATATTTCATCAGATAATATAGGAGTTAACAGATAATATATATGTTATTCTGATAATATATAGAGAAAGTTTTTTTCTATATACTTTTTGAGTTTAAAATTGTCTATAATATACCTTTCAAGACTTTGTCAAAAATATTTTGAGAGACATTATCAATATTTCTGTCTCTTGTGAACAGGATTTCCTCTCTAATGATTATATATAGCGAATATATAGGAGACAACAATCTCTAATATATATATATATATATATAATATGTGTATGTGTTAACCTGTGATAATTTTGTTAGCAGAGCATTAATGTTGCGACATTGCATTAATTGCTTTGCCTTCTCTCAGAACCATTAATTATGTTGTCTTTGCTTTCTTTCACTCGCGCAATCTTCACCATATTTGAGGGTTATTTTTATCATTTAATCATTAGCTCATAGGCACTTTTGTAATTTTCATTTTACACATGATACTTTACTAATTTTTGTTCTTTTTGTACCTTATATAGTATTAAAGAAATAATTTTTATCAAAAAGTTTACGTGTCAAGACCATATTTGTTTTTAAGGTAGTTGATTACAAAGTCGCTGTTAATATTAAAACTTAATTTATATTTACATATAAATAATTTAATATTAGTTTAGTTAATTTATTTTGATACGAAGATAATTACATAATACTTTTTAAAAAATTATAAAACGTAAAATTATTTTATGTTTATTTAAATATAGTCGATAATTACATAGAGTACATATAAATTAAAATTTTACATTAGTATAAATATAAACTCTAATTTAACTTAATTTTTAATATTTAAGGAGATATAATTTTCTGTTAAGTTCAAAAATTATGGGAAAATTTAGTTATGAAGATATTTGTTTTGCCATTTTAAAATTTAATGAGTTATATAGTTATCATAATTTTTAGAAGAATTACTAAAAATACCCCATTTGAAATTGCTTTTTTCAAAACATACCCTTTGATGATGATTTCTTTTTCCCAATTTTCAAAGGAAAGAGTAGGTTTTGAAAATGGTATATGCCAATAGGGGTATTTTTGAAAATCCCCACTTTTTAACCTATTCCTATTTAAATACTATATCATTTTATGTAGGGTTATCGGCCTAATTCCACCTTGATAGTTTCATATAACCATATATCCACACAAAGTATTGGGCTCAATTTAATTGTAGACAATTGGATGACCAAAGTTCTAATTGCACATAATGTTTCAGTCTTTAAGACGAATTGAACCTAAAGTTTTATTGTTGTGGTCGAATTTCACAAATCTGATCAATTACGGTTTACTGTTGACCGTAATTGTTCGATTATTAGCATTGATTAAACCATAAACCGCCTAAACCCACATTATTACCCAATTAGCCATATTCTTACGCGATTTATGACCTGATTATGAATCAAACCGAAGGATTAAAAATCAGTTCATCTTCCGTCAGTGAACAGAACAATTATCCCCAATTCAAACCCTAGATTTTCAAATTGAGAGAAATTGTTGCAATCGATTTAGAGAGTGAGGTTTGGAAGTGGAGGTAATGGAGATAGACGAGGATGCGCTTCAGTTGGTGCTTGTTTATGAGGAAAACGACAGCGAATTCTTTGAAGATAACGAAGAACAAGAATGGAATTTCAACGAGTTAGAGCATGAGTTGCTGGAATTTCGCGACGAGCCAAGAGTAGATAGCAATCACATCCCTGAAAGTGATGACAAAAGCGGTTGGAACTGGGAAGGTGACGTAGGAGCTTCACGCAAAGGAGGTCAACGGAATAGAGCAAACATCAACTTGAGTGAAGGATTGCTCTCAGAGGAGATGGTTTTCTTCAATGTAGTGGGATTCAAAGACGTTGTTGTCAAATACGCCATCACAACTGGGTTCAACCTGAAACAATACATGTACGATAAGATGAAATGTGCCTACAAGTGTGTAGGTGGTAAAGGTTGTGGTTGGCGTATCTACTTTCTAGAACGGCTGATAAGGATGAGTGGAAGATTAGAATCTTCCAGAAAGACCACTCGTGTTCTCCAAATGGTGAGTGTCAGATGATTAAGGTCCCTGTAGTTGCTAGGTTATTTTTATATAGAATGAGAGAGGAACCTAATTACTTTCTGCCAAGGAAGATGGAGGAGTTGATAACAGCTCAGTGGAAGGTGAGGGTTACACGACATCAGTGCCAAGCTGCGAGGAAGAAGGCCTTGAGATGGATAGAGAAAGAGTACGATGCATTGTTTGCTCGTCTCCATGATTATGCAGCTGAAATTCTTCATGGTAATCCAAACTCAACGGTAGTGATTAAGACTACTACAAATGCAGAAGGTGTTGATGAGTTTAGAAGATTCTACATCTGTTTTGAGAAGTTGAAGAGGATTTGGAAACATACGTGTAGACGTCTAATTTGCTTGGATGCTTGCCATATAAAAGGCAGAGTGAAAGGTCAGCTTCTGGTAGCTCTTGGCAGGGATGGGAACAGTCAGATATACCTAATTGCTTGGGCTTGTGTTGAAATAGAAAACACGGAGAATTGGAGGTGGTTCTTCAGAAGACTAAGGCAAGATCTAGATTTAGGAGATGGAGAGAGCTATATCATGATGTCTGACCGACATAAGGTATTTAATTTACTGTTTTAAAGATACTTTATAATGCTTTGTTGGTTTTATATGTTTTTAAATGGTCCATAGGATACTTTGTATAATGCTTTATCATGTTTTGATGTTGTTTTCTATAAAGATGTCTTATATTGTCTTTATTTGATGTGTCCGCTAGTGTATGTGGTAACTAATAGTTGTTTTTTTATGTCATCTACAGAGCTTGGTAAGGGCTGTAGAACTTGAGGTCCCACAGGTTGAGCACCGTATATGTGTTAGACACATATACACTAATTTGAAGAAGAGGTTTGATAAAAAGCCTCTTATGAAACCTCTTCTGTGGAGTCTTGCTTGGAGCTATAATGAGGCAGAGTATGCAAACAACCTCCAGAGAATTGAGAGCCATGACAAAAGCTTGTATGATCAGATCTTAAAGGAACATCCAGAAACTTGGTGTAGGTCGTTCTTCAATCTTGGTAAATACTGTGAAGACGTTGAAAACAACTCAGTGGAGTCATCCAACGCATCAATAACCAAAGCGAGAGGTAAGGCCTTTGTTCCTATGCTTGAAACAATCAGGAGATTGACCATGGTTAGAATCTCTAAGAGATATGAGGTTGCACTTAATCATAATGGCCTGTGTACACCTTATGCTGAAGAGTTCTTGGCAAAGGAGCTTGACACTGCTGTAGCTTGCACTGTCCTACAGAGCACCAATGGATTTCATGAGGTTATTAGATCTGGTTGTTCTTTTAGAGTGAATCTGGATGCTAGAACTTGCACTTGCAGAAAGTTTCAGGTTTGTGGAATCCCTTGTGAGCATGCGTATGCAGTGATCATTTACAAGAAGCTAAAGCCTCAAGAATATGTGGTAGATTGGTTTAGAACATCGACTTGGAGAAGAACATACCAAGAAGGCCTTGTACCACTCAGAGGAGCTGCATTTTGGCCATCAACAGATGGAGCAAATGTGTATCGACCAACACCACACTCACATCCGGGTCGTCCAAAAGCTGATAAGAGGAAAAAGGGGTGAACGAGTCCCCAACAAAGAAACAACCAACAAAGTGCAACGCCCTCTCAAACGAGTTATGCATTGTGGTGTTTGTGGTCAACCTAACCACAATTCTCGTTTTCACAAGGTATTTAAGTTACTGTACTTGTTCTTATCATGTTTGTTGTTGTCTACGGTAACTAACTTATTCTCTTATCATGTTTTTCAAGGCAACACAAGGTGAGTCTAGCAGTCAGCTAATTGTGATAGAGTCAAGTCAAGTAGAATCATCTCAAGGCCAGCCATCTGCAACCTCACTCCATGATGTGGACTAGAGTTCTTGTTATATGCTATTTGATTTAGGAACTACTTAATGCTTTGGTCTTATGCTTCTTAGTATCGGTTAAGACATGAGAAAGTCTATGTTTTAGTAAGTTTTTAGTGAAGATATAGGATTCATCTGTCATATTTACGGCTAAAATAACACAATGTAAACAATGCTTTTGGTTTTTAATGAAAGATCATTGTTGTCTTATGATCAATCTTGTGTTATGTACATCACAATTCACAGTATCAGCACACTCAAAATAACCAAGCTTTTTACTCATCTCACTCAAAATTCATAGAAGTTATTGAAACTGAGATATTGATATTGAGAAATTGAAACTGAGATATTGAAAGAATTCAATCTACTTCATTCATTAAACAAGGTTTTACATTGAAACTGAGACATTGAAACAAACAAACTAAGACATTCTTAAAGCTTAAACAAACCATCTCATACAACTTCAAACAACAATCTTCATGCTAGAAGC
>OVBA01005879.1:0-18523 GCA_900406435.1 Lepidium aucheri
GTCATTAAACACTTCGGGCCGGACTTTATGCTTTGGATTCGGCTAGATCGCAGCTAGCGTCGTAATGGATCTGTCGGATCGGAAAGGGATCTTCAACACGAGAGTGGGCTGATCTAGCTTATCCCGGTTTAGAGCTCGCNAGTGTAGTTTGTCCTATTAGCTAGTTTAAGAGCTCAAATGAATATTGGCCTAACTTTGTGACAGAATGTTAGGTTATCTAGACTAGAACTAGGTATTAGATGAGTTGTTTGTAAGCTTTCTCTGAGTATTGGTTCGACATCCACTTGCGTATCCACTTACCTCAATGATTTGATAGCTTAGATCGAAAAACCTTGTTATCAGAGTGCATCTGTTGTGGATCAGCCACAGAGTAGTACTAGAGCTGATGCCCGTAGATCGGATGTTGTTGGACATTGATCTGAGGCTGATTCCAAGGATACAGAGGATCAGCCACTTGAGCAGCGCCTTCCACGTCTACGTAGGCGAGCACCTGGAGGCCGAGAGAGACAGAGTCCTGAGTGATCAGTTTTTCTTACCCTTTTTGTTTCTTTATTTTTGATTTTTTCTATTTTTTTATGCGTAAGCCGTGATCTCTTCTAGTTTGTTTACACACTTGGGACGGTGTGAAGTAACCCTGGGGGGGATACACTTGCTCTGACTAATGCCTTTTGCTTTGTTTTGTTTATTTTTAGTTGCTATATTTAGACTTTAACTCTATCTATTTTATGCTCTTGAGCTTTTGAAATCTGTTGTCTAAGGAACCATAATTTTTGAGGATTGTTGCATTTCTATGCTTTTAGGATCGTTGATATGCACTTGTTGGGAATCAATTGACTATTGGAAAACCTAGAGACAAGGCATCTTCTCAATGACACATATCAATTTTCAGGTGTTCGAAGAATCTATGCCGATTTCAACTTTAACCTTACTTAATTTTCTTGTCAAGGGGCTTGGTATGAATTGGATCGGATTCCTCTCTTCAATCTTGAAAGACTTATCTGTGTAAGTATGGTTTCCCTCTCTTAGATATTCGAATGTTTTAAGATTCTGAAGTAACTATTAAACAAAGTTGAAGCAATACAAAACTTGGCTAAGGATCGAAACTTTTGTTCCAATGAAGCCACTTTTGCTTTCATTCTTTGAGTTACTAAAAGAACCAACCAGTTGAAAAAACAAAATGATATCCTAGATAAGTAGGAAGATATATGGTTGGACACCCAATAAAAAAATAAAATAATACCCTAGGTAAGTAAGGAAAGACTGGTTGAGCAGTCAATAAAAAAAATAAAATGATACCCTAGGTAAGTAGGGAAAAATCGGCTGCAAATGAATGGAATGAGAAGAAAGTAACCATATGAAGATAGTCTTGTGTTCAGATAAAGGTTGATGACGAGTCCATGTGTTCATTGATCGATACTCCCTTGATGAGACAAAACCTAGATGATTAGGAAATCTGTATGGTGCATTTGGATATTTTGAGGTTGATTGTGGAGTCTAATTGGCAAGAAGCTAAGTCTGGAGGAAGTACAAGGTGGTCTCGATACCAACATGTAAGTATTGATTGGTTCATATGGAGTGTATTGTGCAATGTTTGATGACGAATGAATTCCTTAAGGGAATCTTCTCGTTAGTCTTTTCTTTCTTTGCTTGAGGACAAGCAAGAAGCTAAGTCTGGGGGAATTGATATACCTCTATTTACAAGTTTTGAGTTTATTAACTGATAAAAGGGTTTTTGCGGTTCTTCTATCAAATTATTGAGTATGGTGGTGAGTAGAGTAGGATTGTCGAACCAATACTCAGAAGTGCTTATAAACAACCTATCTAATACGAGATCGTAGTTCAAGTTAATCTAGCATTCTGTCACAATGATAGATCTAACAATGTTCTAAGCTCGCAAACTAGCAAATAGGACAAAATAGACTAAAGATAAAAACAGAACAGAATTTGAAATTACCAAAACAGAGAAATGCAATAAAAACAGCGCAAGAAATGCGAAATAGGGTTTACGCTATTCAAAGAAAAAGGATCAAGAGGATAGGGAGGTTGATAGGCGACAAACTCACCGATCCCACTCGCCAAATTCTTTGGGCGACCTCTAGACCGAGATGTTGGTTAGACCGGCCTGCTCTCGTGGTGAAGATCTCTATCTGGATCGAGTGATCCATTCCGTCTCTCACCGTAATCAAGACGAACCGAACGCATAAAGCAAAGCTCAACTTGTCTAATGGCAGATCCATATGCTAGATTTCTCTTTGGCAGATCAAGCCATCACTAGCAAGGCACATGGTCTCCGTTCTCGTTAGCGTTAGCCTTTGGCCACGGCCCAAATCGGATCTCTCTTGATCAAGGAGAGGTCAGCATTATGCTTAGCCTTACTAGAAGAGATCGGAGTTTAGCTTGGATAGCTAGGCGGTGGAATCAATGGATTCACCTCCGATCTCCCCATCCTCGAGATCCAAAGGGATCTACTCGCACCTCATTTTGTGAGGGCGGAGGATCGGGGAAGATCTAGATTGCATAAGTAAAGTAAAGCTTAATAAAATTGCAAGAAGAAAAGATGAAGATCAAAGCAATACTTAATTCATTCAATCATAATCATTCGAAGAGTACCAACCTTCTAAACAGGCTTAAAGGAAAATATAACAACAATAAAAAGAGAGATTTTTGCGGCTAAAACATCAGATGTTTTGATAAGAGTGTCATTAAGGGGTATTGATAGGGTTATTTGCATAACCCTAATGGTCAAACCAACCTAAGTCGGTCAACTAGGCAGTTTGTGAATCTGTTTTTGGAGTCCTTGCGCGAGCTTGGGCACCGAGGAGTGCTTCTTATCTTTGTCCTCGTGGTTCTAGACTAAGTTGTGGCTCTGAGTTTGTCCTTTGTTGTGAAGAGGGGTTGGTCTTTGTTCCACACCGATATTTCCTCGCGGCAGATAGACTGAGGTTAGTTCCTAAGGCGGCCTTTGTTGAGCGCTCTGGGTAGTCCTCACCGTGCGATCCGCGAGGTAGCGATCCAAGCATGCGCGATCTTTTTTGCCTTAGACGTTTCAGCAGCTGCTCCTTTTATCCTTAGCTCTAGTTTTTGCTCCTTTTCTGCTCTTTTTACCTAGATAAACTCCAAACTCCAAATGCAAATGCAAATGTAAAGAAAGAAAAAAAAAACCCTAAAAGGACCTAAGTGCACGGAAAATCTAGCTAGACGGATGCAAAATGATCCAAAATACGACTCTAAGACTATCAAACATCACACACATCATTAACATACCTAATTTTAGAGTTATTGTCTGTGTTTTGTGTTAATTTTAGGTGTAAAATGTAGGAACTTGGATTATTGGCATTGGAGTCTCGTTTGGATGATTTTGGAGCATTAATTGAACTTCACGGAAAAAGCCTATAATCAATTCAACACCCTGAGCGGTCGATCAAGCCTTCTTGCCAGAACAACGCTCGACCTCACGATCAACCTGACGTGTTGGAGATCGATCACACAAGTCCACGATCGATCGATCAAGCACCTAGATCTCAGGACATATAAATACTTCTATTTTCTATTTTTTTTACACATCGTTCATTATTCACAGAGAAATTTGAGAGTTATTCAGTAAGCTAGAGGGAGAGAAAGAGAATTCAACATTGAGAAGAATCTCTAAACTTCCTTTTTATATTTTTATACAATTCAAGTTTATTTTCTTCATGTCTATTGTTTCAATCTCAATTATGTCTGAGTAGTTAATCAATCAGATTTAGGGTTTTTAGGGATTTAGGAATCAATGATTCGGGACAAATAGAATCAAATGTAATAAAAGTATTCTCCATCTAATTCTTGTGCTTAATGCTTAGAATAGCCTGATCAACTAATCTATGAACCTAGGTTGTTAACTCTCCAAAACCTGGCTAGGAATCTGAATTAGATTAGATGAGCAATCAATCCTAAACCACGATAGATGATGTTTAGGTTGATTGTGGATAGGTGAACCTACTTGTTTAATGTCTATTCGAAATTTGGAACCAATGATACTGAGGACCTCTAAATTGTCGAGTAGAGTCTTGGGTACTACGAGAGTAGGCTTGTTATACCATTCTGATCAAGTCGAGGATCGAGCTCAAATTATATTATGAATAGTTTCCCTAGTTAGAATCGTACTTCCCGATGAATACCCTATGCCCAGTGCCTTTTATAATTAAGTTTACATCGTTTAAGTTACTTGTTATTCTCTCAAATTTGATCAGTATAGCTTGAGAAATACAATTGATAATCGAAAGTGGAATACTTGGTTCTTCATAGATACGATCATAAAGTAGTACTACTTCATTGTTGTGCACTTGCAGTAGATAGCTTGAGAAATACAATTGATTTCACATAATTCTCATTTGAATTCCATATTGATTTTTTCAGTTTTTCTTTTGTTTGATCTATGTGTGAAGATCATGCGGAGAACTCGCGAGGGCAAGCAACCTTCTCGTAAGGTTAGACATTCAGCCAATATTGAGGAAGGGAAGTCCTCAAATCTGGAAGTGTTCGACCGAACATGTTTGCCTTGGCCTAGACTGGATAACGAGCCTTTTGAGAAAAATTTGGGCAACAGATCTGGTCCGTCGTTGTTGAAGAATGATAGTGCCTATAGGAAGATGAATGAGGATTCCAAATGGGAGAGCTTCCATTATGTGTTTTATGATCAGATGTTGCAGAACACGCTCGCCCCACCAAGTTTTTATGTCCAACGACATTGGACAGAATTGGCATTCTCGATGATATGATGGGGATGCTCGATAGACTTGGCCTTGGTACCATCATGACCACGCCTCAGCTGCTACCTGGAAGCAGTCAGGCAGTTTTTCGCCTCCTGTGATCTTCACCTAGTAGCCAACCCACATGCTCCTATTTATGTAGCTTACTTGACATTTTTGTATTGTGTTATTCGCTACCACTTGACCGTTCAACAGCCTTGCCAGATCTATGGGTTCTGCTAGAAAGCCGACAGTCAACTACCTTCTCGCCAAGGTACTCCTCTTGATGCTCTTTGGAACGTTTTAGCTGATGATGCTTTTCAGGGACAAGATTCAAAGCCCTTTTACATCCGACATCCTGCGATTCGGATTTTTGTTAAGATGATTGGGTCGATGGTTCTATGCAAGGAGATCAACCCTGCCTTGAAAAAGGCAGAGTTAGAGACACTCTATCATGCTTTGTATCATGTGATACCAAACTTGTACGGTCCTGCACCTACTCCTGATGTCGATCCTTGTGACATCAACTGGGGATATGTGTTCGTGAAGCTTCTTCTCGATGTTTCAGAGGCACTCCGAGTCAGTCTGTTACCGAGACGATAGGTAGTCTCTTGACCTCCATGTTTGAGTACTTGCAGCTAGATCTTAGCAACACAGTGAAGGTGGAGATTATAGCATATGTTGATGATCGGGTCTTGACCAACTTCACCTACATCACTGAGCAGACAAAGTGGCGATATTTTACTAGGAATGTTGAGCCTTACCTTTGATCTTTGCCTGCACCTGCGATTACTTCTCTCATATGTAGGAAGAATATACTTTTTGAGCCGCACATTGCATATCCTGAGGTTGCAGTGCGAGAGAGAGAGAGCAGCCACAGCCTCAGTGACGAGCTCCACGGAGACGTTCATTGGCCACAGCTCCAACACCTACACAGCCACAGCCCAACATTACTCAGACCCTCGAGCACATTATTACAGAGTACAGTGAGGAGTATGATATTCCTCCTTTCTTTGATGACTTCACTGAGGAGCACTATCGACGTTGGCATTACGAGACAGAGTAGAAGAAGCATTCGATGAGGAGACGCCTTTGGGAGGCACTTCAGAGGATAGAAGTTGCATTTTGCATGAGTGCACCTGCTGTGAATCAGCCAGAGAGTAGTACTAGAGCTGATGCCCGTAGATCGGATGTTGCTGGACATCGATCTGAGGCTGATTCCGAGAATATAGACGATCATCCACTTGAGCAGCACCTTCTACATCGACTTAGGCGAGCACCTGGAGGCCGAGAGAGCCAGAGTCTTGAGTGATTGGTTTTTCTTACCCTTTTTCTTTCTTTATTTTTGATTTTTTTTTTATGCATAAATCATGATCTCTTCTAGCTTGTTTACACATTGGGGACGGTGTAAAGTAAGTCTGGGGGAGATACAATTGTTGTGACTAACGCCTTTTGCTTTGTTTTGTTTCTTTTTAGTTGCTATGTTTAGACTTTAACTCTATCTATGTTATGCTCTTGAGCTTTTGAAACATGTTGTCTAAGGAACCATGATTTTTGAGGATTGTTGCACTTCTATGCTTTTAGGATCGTTGATATTCACTTGTTGGGAATCAATTGACTATTGGAAAATCTAGAGACAAGGCATCTTCTCAATGACACATATCGATTTTCAGGTATTCGAAGAATCTGTGCTGATTTCAACTTTAACCTGACTTAATTTTCTTGTCAAGGGGCTTGGTATGCATTGGATCGGATTCCTCTCTTCAGTCCTGAAAGACTTATCTGTGTGAGTATGGTTTCCCTCTCTTAGATATTCGAATGTTTTAAGATTCTGAAGTAACTATTAAACAAAGTTAAAGCAATACAAAACTTGGCTAAGGATCAAAACTTTTGTTCCAATGAAGCCACTTTTGCTTTTATTCTTTGAGTTACTAAAAGAACCAATCTGTTGAAAAAATAAAATGATACCCTAGGTAAGTAGGGAGATATCTGGTTGGACACCCAATAAAAAAATAAAATGATATCCTAGGTAAGTAAGGAAAGATTGGCTGAGCAGTTGATAAAAAAATAAAATGATACCCTAGGTAAGTAGGAAAAAATTGGCTGCAAATGAATGGAATGAGAGGAAAGGAACCATAGGAAGACAGTCTTGTGATCGATACTCCCTTGATGAGACAACACTTAGATGATTAGGAAATCGGTATGGTGCATTTGAATATTTTGAGGTTGATTGTGGAGTCTAATTGGCAAGAAGCTAAGTCTGGGGGAAGTACAAGGTGATCTCGATACCAACATGTAAGTATTGATTGGTTCATATGGAGTGTATTGTGCAATGTCTAATAACGAATGAATTCCTTAACGGAATCTTCTCGTTAGTCTTTTCTTTCTTTGCTTGAGGACAAGCAAAAAGCTAAGTATGGGGGAATTGATATACCTCTATTTACAGGTTGTGAGATCATTAACATACCTAATTTTAGATTTTTTATCTGTGTTTTGTGTCACTTTCAGGTGGAAAATTTAGGAACTTGGATTATTGGCATTGGAGTCTTGTTTGGATGATTTTGGAGCATTACTTAAAGTTTCACGGAAAAGGCCTATAATCGATCGATCAACACACTGAGCAGTTGATCAAGCCCTCTTTCCAGAACAACGCTCGACCTCACGATTGACTTGACGTGTTGGAGATCGATCACACAAGTCCTCGATCGATCGACCAACGAGCATTGATTCAAATACCTAATTTTCATTTTTTGCACCTAGATCTCATGACATATAAATACTTCTATTTTTTGTTTGTTTTACACATAGTTCATTATTCACAGAGAACTTTGAGAGTTATTCAGTAAGCTAGAGAGAGAGAGAATTCAACATTGAGAAGAATCTCTAAACTCCCTTTTTATATTTTTATGAAATTCAAGTTTATTTTCTTCATGTCTTTTATTTTAATCTCAATTATGTTTGAGTAGTTAATCAATCAGGTTTAGGGTTTCTAGGGATTTAGGAATCAATGATTAGGGACAAATAGAATCAAATCTAATAAAAGTATTCTCCATCTAATTCTTGTGCTTAATGCTTAGAATAACCTGATCAACTAATCTATGAACCTAGGTTGTTAGCTCTCCAAAATCTTGCTAGGAATATTTACTAGATTAGATGAGCAATCAATCCTAAACCGTGATAGATGATGTTTAGGTTGATTGTGTATAGTTGAACCTACCTGTTTAATGTGTGCTCGAAATTTGGACCCAACGATAGTTAGAACCTCTAAATTTTCGAGTAGAGTCTCAAGTACTACAAGAGTAGGCATGTTATACCATTCTGTTCAAGTCGAGAATTGAGCTTAAATTATATTCTGAATAGTTCCCCTAGTTAGAATCCTACTTCCCGATGAATACCATATGTCTGGTTCCTTTTATAATTAAGTTTACATCGTTTAAGTTACTTGTTATTCTCTTAAATTTGATTAGTACAGCTTGAGAAATACAATTGATAATTGAAAGTGCAATACTTGGTTCTTCGTGGATACGATCCTTAAGTAGTACTACTTCATTGTTGTGCACTTGCAGTAGATAGCTTTAGGTTAAAACCTGATAATGCATTACCTACCAGCTCGACACCCAAGATAGGAAAGATCTTAACTCAGGCACAGAACCCGCCATTCGCACCACGACTAAGAAGAGTCTCAGTAAACAGAGGATTGCGGTTCCGATGCCCCTCCTACGAGTGGAATTCGGACCCGATATAATTTATGAGTGCCTTCAACATCATGATGAACTGTACGAACTACACCATGGACAACGAAGACGCAGCTTACTGTCAGCACTTGTAGAGAATTTGACCAAAGACGCCTTGGTATGGTTTACCAAGCTACCAGCTAGGTCAATCGAAAGCTTCAACCAACTAGCTGAGTTGTTTATGAAGCAGTACACCTTATTCGTCAACCTAGACACCTCGACTGCTGAGTTGAGATCCTTAAGGCAAAGCTTTGACGAGCCTTTGAAGTTGTATCTCGGACGCTTCAAAAAGATTCTGACAAAGGCCAAAGTCAGTGACGACATGGCTGTTGAAGCCCTCCGAACTAGAATGGTGACCAATGAGGCACTTAAGTAGGACCTTTTCGTCAACAGACCCAATACAATCTCAGACGCCCTTTGCAGAGCGGCGAGACATGCAGAGTACGTAGAGGAAAAGTAAATCCTCTCGCAAAATCAAGATACACAGCGGAACTCGGCAACTAAAGAGCCAAGAGAAGGACACTACGAGCCGAGACAACACAATACAAAAAAAGCAAACTCAGCAATCGCTTTCCGAGTTGGGATGAGTAGCAGCCCCCATGATAAGTCATTTAACAACACCTATAATCGGAATGAGTACTGCGGTTTCGACAAGAAGGCAGGTCATTCGACCGCAAAGTGCAAACAATTACAAGAATTCCTTGCTAAGAAGTTCAATAAAGGAGAGTAGGTTTCAAACGAGGAAACCCAAGGGTACAAAGCGCAAAAGCGGAAGGAAGCCAAGCAACGAGAAGCTGCTTTCAAATCGGAAAGTCCGAAGGAAGACACCTTGGAAGAAACTAAGCGGCAAAAGCCAGTAGGAGACAATGACGGATCTGATGATCCACGAGTTATTGTTGGTGTAATCATGGGCAGATTACAGTTTTGTGACGATAATATTTGTTCAATCGAGAAATATGAACGAAAGGTTGTCGCCTCAGTCAAACAGGAGCCCATCAAGGAGTGCATGCACCGCCAAAGATGTCAAAGGAGTCAGCTTCCCGCATAATGACCCCATAGTCGTCAAACTCTGAGTTGTCGACTGTGATGTTTCACGAATTCTCATCGATATTGGGAGTTCAGTAGATCTTATATTCAAAGAGACGTTGGATAACATGGCACTGCGGGATGTTCAGCTCAAATCCGTGGATAGGACCTTGACCGCATTTGATGGAAGTACAATCAATATGATCAGAACGGTGAAGCTAGCAGTCTGAGTTGCTGGAATTATGAGATGGATCAAGCTACTTGTTGTAGATAAACCACCAATCTACAACATGATCCTAGGAATTCCTTGGATACACACGATGAAATTCGTGCCCTCAAGCTATCATCAATGTGTTAAAATCCTGACAAACAAATGAGTTTATACACTCAAAGGAGATGAGAAGATGGCTAGAACTTGCTTCATCGCTGAATTGAAGTTAAGGAAAAAATCATGTATGATCGCTGCATCAGTAGGAAGTAGGGTACTAACTGAACCACCTGCTCCCGAGAAGCTAGTCCAATCAACTATTGAACTTGTCAATATCAATTTGGACGACCCAACAAAATGTGTAAGCATTGGCGTCGACTTGAGCAAACCAATCAAGGAGAAGCTGATTCGACTCTTTGAAGAGAATGTGACAACATTCACATGGGCACCAAGTGACATGCTTAGAATTAACCCGGCTATCACAAGTCATAGGCTAAATGTTGACCCGATATCTAAGCCGGTTAAATAGAAAAGAAGAAAGCTCATGCTAGAGAGAACAAAGGCCATAATTAAAGAGGTCAAAAAGCTAATTGAAATTGGATCTATCACCAAAGTTCAATATTCTGAATGGCTAGCCAATCCAGTAGTTATTTCAAAGAAAAAAGGGAAATAGCGAGTCTGCGTAGAATTTACCGATCTCAACAAAGCATGTCCAAAAGACAGCTACTCATTGCCAAATATTGACTGAATCAATGAAGCAACAACTGGAAACAAATTTCTTTCGTTCATGGATGCTTTCTCGGGATATAATCAGATTCCGATGCACCCCTACAACATTGAGAAGACTTCGTTCATCACGGAACGGGGTACTTATTGTTACAAGGTAATGCTGTTCGAACTTAAGAACACTGGAGCTACTTACCAGCGCCTCGTGAACAAAATGTTTGCCGACTAATTTGGGCAAACAATGGAAGTATATATATCGGTTTCTAGCTCACTAATTCACATGTTCTCAGATTTATTGTCTGTGTTTTTGAGTCTTTTCAGATGAAAATAGGTATATTTTGGATTATACACGTAGAGCATGACTTAGGATGAATCAGAGCAGTTTCTAGAGTTTTCAGCAAAGATTAGAGATCGATCGATCACTACCCCATTGGAAGCTACGTTCGACCCATTGATCAAACTACATAACAAGGATCGATCGATTATCATCCCACAAAAAGCATCGCTTGATCCAATGATCGACCTACACATCATGGATCGATTGATCGGCTTTACAATGAAGGCCTCGCTCGACCCATTGATCGAACAAGACTTTAAAGATCAAGCAATCAACTCAGATCAATCGATCAGCTCCCTTGATCGATCGATCGTCGATCATGCGAGTTTAAAGACCTAATTTTCCTGTTTTGCACCTGCGATTTTAGGATCATATATATAGTTGTTTTATCATTTTAGAAAGTACCAGAGACACAATTTTCGACTCAGAGAGTACTTTGTAAGCTGGGAGAAGAATTCCATCATACTTTTGAGAAGATTTCTGAACCCTTCTTATTAATTACAATCGAATTTCATGTTCTTCATCATTATGCCTTCCATTGTTTGTTTAATAATGTCTGAGTAGTTACCAAATCAGGTTTAGGGTTTCTAGAGATTTAGGAATCAATGATTTGGGATTGAATAAGATTTGATGTATAGAATTCTCCATCTATGCTTGTGTGTAATGTTTAAATTAGCTTGATCACTTAATCTATGATCATAGGTTGTTCTACATTCCAAAAGCTTGTAGAAGTCCTAAACTAGCATATATGAGCATTTGTATCTAACCAACGATAGTTGATTGTTAGAATTAATTTTGGATAATTAAACCTGCTTGTTAAAGCCTATCTAGAATCTGGAATCAACGATAATTAGGATTTTTAGGTTGTTTGATAGAGTGACAAATACCACGATAGTGGATTTGTCCAACCTTTATGTTCAAGTAGACAATGGTGCCTATTTGTTCCTGAAAATTTTCCCTGTCTGATTCTTATTTCCTCATGAATACCAAATACCTGATGCTTTTTAATTTTATTTCAAATCGTTAAGTTGTTAGCTTACATTCGATTATTCTATGAGTATAGCTTGAATTTCAGATTTAGTGATTGAAAGTGCAAGCTTGGTTCTTCGTGGATTCGATCTCTAAGTACTACTGCTGCTGTGCACTTGTAGTAGGATTCATAGGGTTAAATTTTGTGAACACCAAGTTTTTGGCGCCGTTGCCGGGGAACCAATTGGTTGCCTCTCGATTGATATTTGAGTTTTAGTCTATACTCTTTTACTTATGTTTTGTTTTTGTTTTGTTTCAGGTTTATGAACAGGTAAGGTCAAGGTTAAGATAATCTACTTTGTTTTGACAACAAAGAACTTGCTAGAGTTGAAAGAGAAAATCGTAGAGCAAAAGCAATGAATCAAGAAAACCAACAGATTCCTCAGGATTGTGAGACTCAGCCCATTGTGCAGAGAAACAAGGATGTTCAGCAAACAGTTGAGCAGTTGTAGAGAGATCTAGCTATGCTTAAGAGGCAGGAGGAACAACCTCAACGTCGAGATATAGGTGACATGGATACACCTCACACGTACTATCAAATTATGTCTCCTATTCGACCCCCACCTATCCAGATGCAAGACTATGAGATCAAGCCTCATCTGATTGGATTAGTGAAGCAATATGTCTTCAATGGTCTCCTAGGAGAGAATCCAATGAATCGTATTGAGAACTTTGAGGATATGTGCAGTACCACGAGTTCGAATGGAGTCCCTGCAGACTTTGTGAAGTGTAAGTTGTTTCACTATTCGCTCTCTGACAAAGCTTCTTGATGGTTGCGATCTTTGCCTCCAGGTTCACTCACCATGTGGGAAGAAGTTAGGACTGCCTTCTTAGATCAGTTCTATACTAAGTCAAAGACTGCAGCACTAAGGAGCAAGATTTCAGCGTTTCAGCAACGTTCTGGTGAGTCTTTTAATGAAGCATGGGAACGATTCAAGGAGTATCAATGAGAGTGTCCACACCATGGGTATTCAGATGAGCAGTTGTTGAACACTTTCTATGGTGGTATCGATTGGGAGTACAAGAACTCATTGAATTCAGCAAGTAATGGAGACTTCATGACTAACACTAAGGATGAAGCTTTCACTCTCATAGACAACTTGGCTACTAGTTCAAGGAACCATTGTCCACAGTATGGCTGAAGGAGAAAGGTCAACAGTGTAGAGATTCAGAGAATCGACGAGATTGCTGAGAAACTTGATATGCTTATCAAGGAAAATCAAGGTGTTCAAAGAGGAGTGCATCAGTTGGATGACGGTAGAGATGTAGCGCAGGTTCAGGATGATTTTGAGATGACTGATGAGCAGAGAGAAGTCGAGTATGTTAACTGGCAGAACAGGGGACATAATCCTAACTATCTCTCTTACATGAGCACTAATGTGGAGAACACCCAGGATGTTGTGTTTCCAGCTCCACTTATGCCTCACGGATCGCCTTTCCAAGGAAAACCAGCAAGGTTCTGGCTATAGATAGAACAATCAGAAACATTTCAACCAGAACTCAGGAGGAAGCAACTGGCAGAAAACAGTCAAGCCATGGTAGCAGCAAGCACCGCCACAGCAAGCTCCAGCGAGCTCTTCAGGTACTTCTAATGATGAGATCATGGGCTTTGATCCAACAGCCTGTAACCGAGCAACAAAATTCATCTTGTGAGCTCAACACCAAGGTAAAGAGCATGTACAATGACCTGAATAACAAGTTTGAGTCAGTCTCTGTGCATCTGAAGAAGCTAGACACTCAAGTAGCTCAGACTGCTGAAGCTATGAAGAGACCTCGGGGAGGTTTACATAGAAAAGTTAAAAAGAATCTGAAAGAATCATGCAATGTGGTGAAGTCTGAAGTTGATGATGGTGCAGCAACTAAGGAAGGGAAGTATCCCTTCAATACCTTTTCCAAGAGAGCTGACTATGCTTGAGGATCTAGGAGAGTTCACCATTCCTTGTATCTTAGGCAAACTAATTCTCAGTGATGTCCTTTGTGATTCAGGTGCTAGTGTGAATGTTATCGCTTTGGAGACAATGAAGAAGCCTTGCATCGAGCTTATGCAGGAGCACAACTCGTCCATCTCTTTTAGAGATGCGACTAAGAGCCCTAAGGGACAGCTGATTGATTTTACTATTCTTGTGGGAAATTGCATAATTCCAACCGATTTTACTATGGTTGAGATGGCTAGAGATGGAGCAGTACCAATACTATTGGGGAGACCTTTTCTCAACATAGTAGGAGCCAAAATCGATTTCCCTAACAAGAGAGTTGTGTTGGAGAGGGTTGACAAGGCAGTGACATATCCGATTAGAGTTCCACCAAGTGATTTTTGTGGTGTGATCAGCGTTTCTACTGAGAAGAAAGCTAACTCAAATTGGAAGATTTGGTTTCGACAAGATTGAGTGTTTGTGAGCCAGAATATGAGTCGGATGAGGAGTATAGTGTTTTTCGTGAGGTAGCAAAGGATTCAGTTGAGCAAGATGACACATGTATCCTTTATGATAAGTCTGATTCATATAATGAGTTTGCTTCTCAACGTTTGTGTCTTAAAGTTTTTCAGGGAAGCTTGGACTTGATACTTCGGGACCATTCTCTCTGAAAGAGATTCACCCTGACGGAACTGCAGTGTTGCTGGATGCTACAGGTGCTGAGTTCCACAGGAAGGATAAACAACTTAGAGAGTTCATCATTGGGAAAGAAGAAATCAAGGTAGTGAACATTCCTCCCAAGGATCAATCAGCTATTTGAGTAGCAAAAAACTCAAGCTAATGATTTTAAACAAGCGCTGAGTGGGAGGCAATGCACTACTTGGTAGTTTTTCTTTTCACAGTTTTTCTGTTTTTGTTTGATTTTGTTTCGGTTTGAATTCGTTTTAGGTGAGAAAAAGTCATATCAGGGATGAGATCGATCGATCTGGGAAAAGATCGATCGATCACAGCACATGGAAACAAACATTCGAGCGGTTGATCGATCTACTGAAAATAGATCGATCGATCAAGAAAGGGAAGCAGTACACGCTTGATCTAATGATTGACCTGTAGTATGTAGATCGATAGATCAAGGATGCACAGGAGTAATCGCTCGATCGGTTGATCAACCCAACCATATGTGATCAATCGATCAGGCGGACAAGGAAATATTTAAATATTCAGTGATCGATCGATCGACCCCTTGATCGATCGATCGACAAACTAGGTAAGTACTTTAAATCGATGAAAACAAGGGTTACGCAGGATTATCTTCTTTTCTTCTCTATCGCGATTTTGAGAGAAAAACTTTTAAAACACGTAACTTTTTTGATTCTTAACTGTTTTCATCGATTCAAAAGCCTATTCCACTCGGATTTTTCCCTCTATTTTATTATCCTATTATCTTTCTTGATTGGCAAAGGTATGACATCTAAATTGATGGTTTACAGTCCGATTTTCATGAAGTATTAGAAGATAGATTGGTTTGATTGGTTTAATGTTAATGATGTTGGTTTTGTGTTGTTGGTTTAAGTTATTATCTTCTAGGTTAAACCTATTCATATATATATTATAATCGATCATTAAGGAATAAACAAGTGATTATTGAGCAACATTTTTCTTGACATGGTATCAGAGCCAAGTTTGGCCTGATCTAAAACTTTGTTGCTCCTAAACCTAAATCCGATCTCGAGATCCTTCATTCTTGATCTCGAAAACCTAATAAAAAATTCATAAAACCTAACCCTAAAATTCCTTGATTTCCACGATGGCAGCTACAGAAAACAAGGAACCGGCGTTGATTTTGCCTTATTTGATTCAAACTGTAGAGCATAGTGGTCATGTTCTTACCTCGATCATCCTAAATGGAGCTAACTACGAAAGATGGTCAAAGCTCATGATGAATGCTCCTCGAACCAAAAGAAAATTGGGATTCATAAATGGAACCCTAAGAGACCTGCATACGGTACTGATGATGCAGAGAGATGGGATATGGTGAATTCTCTAATCATTGGTTGGATTCTCGCAAGTGTTGAAGAAAAATTTTGTCCTTCATTCTCCCTCGTCGAGTATGCTTCGGAGATGTGGGAGGGAATTTGGACTTGATTCTCTGTAGGTGATAATACTAGAGAGTATCAACTTCTTGATGAAATAAGAAACTGCAAACAAGATGGCCAAGCCGTGGAGGAGTACTATGGTAATCTCAGTGTTTTGTGGGATGATCTGGCTAATTTTGACAAAGGTTTTTCGTGTTATTGCAAGAAACCAGGCTGTGTCTCAATGACAAATTACACTAAGAAGCAAGAGAGCATACGTATCCATCAGTTTTTGATGGGTCTCGATGGTTCGAAATTTGTAACTACACGTTCTACTCTTCTTGCTTGTGTTTCTGACCTGACTATTGGATAAGTGTATTCGCAGATCGTTCTGGAAGAAAGACATCTTGCTATCACTAAGAAAGAAGAGGCCGTTAGTGGTGTTATTGGTTTGTCAGCTTCATCCAGTGACAAGCAATCTCTTGTATGTTCTCATTGTGATCGTACTGGTCACAAGAAACAGCAATGTTTCAAATTGGTTGGATATCCAGAATGATGGAATGAACATAATAATGGGAGTAGCTCTTTCCGCAGTCATGGTCGTGGTTCATCTCGCGGTCATGGTCATGGTAAGGGACATCCTACAGCAAATCAAGTCTCTGTTTCACCATTGGTTACACCTTCTGGCATTCCCTCTTTGAATAGTGAACAATGGAATTCTCTTGCTACCTTTCTTGACAACAAGAAGAGTTCCTCGGGTGATAAATTGACGGGTAAGTCTGAAAAACTCACCCTATTCGGTACAGACAACAAGTATGATTTGATAATTGACTCTGGAGCTAGTCATCACATGACAGGGGATGTCTCTTTACTTGAGAATTTGCAAGACATAGCAGCTTGTCCAATTCGGTTACCTAATGATATTTTAACATGGTCCAAGAAAAGAGGGACTTTGTCCCTTGGAGGAAAAATGATACTAAAAGATGTGTTCTATGCATCCTCGTTAAAAATCACATTGATTTTGGTTAGACAGTTACTAGATGCTATTGCCAGTACAATGATTTTTACAAAAGAGTTATGTTTTATTCAGGACCTAGCTTCAAAGACTTCGATTGGGACAGGTGAGGCACGAGGTGGAGTTTATCATTTTTTGGGTTTGGTGCTTCCTTAAGCGTGTTCCAGCTCGAAGATTGATGGTCGTGACTTATGGCATAAACATATGGGTCACCCTTCATCGTCTGTTCTTAAGTTATTGTCTGATTCTGGTTGTTTTTCTCGTACTCCAAGCAAACTTGATGATTGTTGTGATGTATGCTTGCTTGCCAAACAATCTCGCTTGTCTTTTTATGAAAGTTCTAATAAAGCCGATGATTTATTTAGTCTACTTCATTGTGATGCCTGGCCTTATCAAACAAAATCATCATGTGGATCCGCTTATTTTGTTACCATAGTTGATGATTTCTCACGCACAGTCTGGACAAATCTGATTCGTGAAAAATCAACAGTAACAAGTGTAGTGACGACTTTTGTCAAGTGGATCGATTGTTAGTTTGGTAAAAAGGTTAAAACTATTCGTACGGATAATGGTACAGAGTTCTTGCCTTTGAGATCGTTTTTCGCAGAGACAGGGATCTCTCATCATACTTCATGTATTTATACACCTCAGCAAAACGGTCGAGTGGAACGCAAGCATCGGCACATTCTTAATGTGGCACGTGCTTTGCTTTTTCAGGCTAATCTTCCCATACGGTTTTGGGGTGAGAGTATTCAGGCTGCTACATACCTAATCAATCGAACACCGACTCCTCTACTTGACTCTAAGACTCCATATGAACTCGTGTACTCACGGCCGCCAGATTTTTCGGACATTCGGGTATTTGGTTGTCTTTTTTATGCCTCTAAAGCTCCAAAGCCCAATGATAAATTTTCTCCTCGCAGCTCTCATTGTATTTTCCTGGGTTATCCGACTGGTAAGAAGGATTGGTTGTTCTATGATTTGAAGACCGAACGATCATTTGTTTCTCGGGATGTACAGTTTTTCGAGAATGTCTATCCCTTTGAATCACATGCCTCAACACCAGATTCTTTCTTGTCTGAAGTCTCCTTTTGGTAATTGGATACTTTGTTTGTCTATACTTTTGACTGGTATGATTTGCCTTTGAATGGGATCAGGTGTGGATGCTAAAACGGCGAAGGCATAAGCCGAGGTGTTTTCTGCTCGAGGAATTTTGTTAACCTTGAACTTTAGTTCCTCTGCAGATCCTTGATGACTTTCAAGTATATTTTCATCCTATCATTCTTAGTATCGTAGCCACCGTTGACTTGATTAACTCCCAACTATGAATCGCAATAGCATTCGATTTGAATTGCTCCGATTTCTTTTGCAAGTTGGATCTAGGCGATCAATGCTTCGTACTCGGCTTTGTTGTTAGATGTTGGGAAATCTAATCGGAATGATTGCTCCAAAACTTCCCCAGTTGGGCTTTCTAGTCTGATCCCGACTCTAAATCCATGTTGCAAAGCTGAACCATCAATGAAGAGCTTCCAAATCTGTAGAGTTTCTTCCGGTTCCAATGGTTTTAACTCGAGAGCTAATTCGACCAAAAAGTATGCTAAAACTTGAAACTGTGCGCTTGTTCTTCCTTTGTACTCAATCTTGTGCTCGCTGAGTTCTATAGCCTACTTGGTCAATCTCCCTATTGATTCAGACTATGTAGGATTGTTCGTAACGGATGGTTAGTAAGAACG
>OVBA01005880.1:381-18523 GCA_900406435.1 Lepidium aucheri
CTTTTTGTATTACTAAATATATCCAATGATCCACCTTTGGGTGATCTCCAAAGATATCTATATATATAAAGTAAAATGTTGCTCTCTTCTGAGAGTGCCACATCATCACCTCTAATTTCAAATTACAAAACACAAAATAAAAATAATAAATCTATAAAACACCTTCTAACATTTAATAATCAAAGTTATCTATATACAATTTTCGTACACCAACATAAAAGGCAGTATTTGTAATTATTCTTTTTCAATCATCTAATTACTTCTACAAATTAATCTCTTCCACCATTTTTGGCTCCTCATATTCTTATACAAGAGATTAACCTTCCACCTATTTAAAGCACACATAAATTACTACTATTAACTCTCCATTACATTGTCTTTACTCTCCACCTCCACTACATTGCCTTAACTCCCCACTACATTGTATTAATTCTCAACAAATGTAACCTCCCACTTCTCCTCATTTATAAATAGATCATTAGGTAATTGCAAATAATCATAGTTACTCATTACAAAATAAATCTCTCAAATTACCACAAAATTAAAGAAGATGAATACTTCTCACCTCTCTTTCTCAGAATTGAAAGCTGGCCGTACTTCACAACATGTGATTGCAAGACTTTTGCATTTTTGGGAAGCCCGTAATGTCAAAAAAGGTGGAGAGGTCATGGGGGTAGACATGTTGCTCCTTGATGAAAAGGTATAAACACTTCTATATATATAAAAGTAAATCAACTACTCAAATACAACATGTATTGTCTAATATTAAATCCAAATTTTACAGTCTATGGTCATGCAAGGATCCATCCATGTCCACCGCCTTCATATATTCAAAGATCTATTGAAAGAAGGAGCACTCTACTCCATCTGTGGGTTTGACACCATCCGAAGTAATCTCAACTTCAAACTATGTGATTCAAAAATATCAATCCGCTTCAACGACCTCACCACCTTTGTCGAAGTAAATGAAACAGTATGTTCAGTCCCCACAGAGATGTTCAGGTTCCGTACATACGAAGAATTAATTGCCTTATCAAACACAAACACCGAATTACCTGGTACGCTTCTGAAATTAAATTAACAGTATACCTACTGTGTATTTATATTTAAGTCATATAATGTTACATTTTAGTGTGTAATATAATATCTCAGCAATAAATTTTATTAATAGAGAAACCTATATGTAACCCCACTCTATTGTTTGAACCAGATATTATAGGAGAAGTTAAGAAGATAAAAGCAATTATTAACAACCAAACAAATATCTCACAACGAACAATGACTTAGCTATGTCTTCCAAGGTAATGCACAACGATTACTTGCACTTCCGTCATATATATATATATATTAATTATATAATTTGAACCTACTATTGCCAACATAGCGGTGACGAGGTAACTCTAAGTGCTTTCGACACTCTCGCATCCATTCTTAACAAAAAGTTGGAAAATGCCAAAGTTGAACCTACAGTCATTTTGGCCACTAATATCAACCCAAAATTCGTAGGAGGTACTTTTTGATCCAAAAAAACATCTACATACATATTATTAAATTTGTGAACCTCACATTATTTTCACTAACGCATTTTTACCATTACCAGTTTGTAATATTTAAAGAAATTTTAAATCTACAAAACAATATTGCTTAATTTGTATGTCCATTAACTTTGATTATTAAATATTAAAAATAATGCAACTCATATGCTTTTTTTTGTTGATGTAGGAAAATTGTACCTGAACGCAACATCCGGCACACATTTCTACTTCGAGAATGATGTTGAGGCCACTAAAACTTTCATGACAACGTAAAAAACTTGGACTATGCAATGGTCCTAAAACCAATATATTTAATTTTGCCAATAACTTATTTTTTTATTAAAATGTAGACATTGCAGAATGGAGGAAAATGATAACGCCCACTCTAAGCAAATATGCACTTCCCGTGGAGTTGAAAAGATTGAATCCGTAACAATTGGTGAACTAAATGAATTTGTTCTCACAGTTGCACCTCAGGTAGACTATATGCTGGACATTACGACCACATAGAACTTATATGACATTCAAATCTATATCTATTTATAAATCATAATAAAATATAATGTCTCAATGCAATGCATGCGATTGATTTTCTCTGCACAAGCAAAGTTACTGACATTGAAACCAAAAATGGGTGGCGTTACATATCATGTTCAAAATGCTCAAAAAAACTACTTAAAGGACTTGCATCATTCACATGCTCAACCTGTCATGACCCAAATGTTGTTGCGGTTCTCCGGTTTAACTCACTTCACCATCATAAAATAAGCTTAATAATTTTCTAATTCAACTACTAATGTGTTTGGCATTTATAGATATCGGGTCGAGCTGGTTGTTTCAGACAACAATGACAAAGCCGTCTTCACCGCCTTTGACACAGACATGATCAAACTAACTAATCTGCACGCCGTTGACAATGGTGATACTATGGTAAGCTCTCTTTCACACCTTACAACACCCATTACTTCAAAAATAAGATATTGCGAAGAAGCAATACAAGTTCAATTGAACAACAATATTGACTAATAGGGCGAAGAGAATGCGACAGAGAGTATCCGGAGTCTACCAGATCAATTGTTGGCAACACCTATACTTTCCAACTAAAGCTTTCTGAATACAACTTCACATCAAAGCACCAGTCTTTCACAATATCTCGCATATATACTCTCCCTGACATAATTCCAACACCAACATTTGTCACCGAGGTCATACTTCTATTCATATCTTCACTTCTTACATCTATAATAATGGTTAAACTACATAGCACTTAACCTCCAAACAGGCCAACACCAAAGAGTTAGATATCAGCGCAGTGCAAGGTGCTGATCCTGCAAAATCAGGTGAAGGATCTGTCACAAAAAAGGCACGAACTGAGTAGCTAAAGATGACATCTCGATCAGCAGACGAATAAGAAGACTGTGAATTTAGTACTTATTTATTGCTTCCACTATTTTTAAAACACTCCTCTTTATTTCAGAATCCTCAAAAACTTTGTATGGCTATTTTCTAAACTTCAAAGTTTCAAATGCTACTACATATAAATTAAATAAATATCTTAAAGTCAAACAGCACTACGTCTGCACTTATTACTTCATGATGATTTTACCTATAACCTCTGCCTTGGCTCTTCTTGCTTTCATAGTTGCTATAACCTTCATGAAGTGATCAATTCTGAGCGTGGCTATATCATGGTATAAACATCTGTCATTTCCATCTACAACAACTTCTGTTCCATTACATGCTTTCCAAGCAAGCAAGTCACAACATCTCCTTACAATTTGAAGATTTTCTCCCCATTGAGATAAGTTTGTGCAGGATCTCAGAACAGTCAGTGTATCCCATCAGGAGGAAAGTACTACAAAAGTGAGGAAAGCTTCAGTCTTGGAGATTAGGTTTCTGTCTTCAAACGCTTCAGTCATGTACAAGTTTTCTGCTACACATCTCAGTGGAGCTACATTGAGAGAATTTTAGTCCAATGGGAGGTTATAGCAAAATTTCTAAATGGTTTCAAATGTTTCTGCTCCACCTGGGAAGTTTTCTAGCTTGAGATGATATCCATTCTCTGAAGCTCAAGGTTGGAGCTCAATAGAGCTCATGTAACCACATTTGGATATCCAAGGAACTGTTCAAGACAAAGAATAAGACAAACCATGCGTAAATGTCCAAGTTACTCTATCCAAATTCTGTTTTATACATCTTAGTTATCTATAATTGCAAACTTGAACTCTATTAAGCTAGCTTATTATCTTCCTTTTGCTGCTAAACAGAGTACCTTGTGTGCTGTAAAGGTAATATCATCTACTTGAATAGACAGATCAGTAGGAATTTGAGATTTGACAACCTGCAGAGATAAATGAGCTCATTAGCTTAGTTATAAGCTAAACTCTTACTAATTCTTAATTTATTCTGCACTATCATCAAAAGATTGCATACCAGGAACGATCTTTCTTCTCAAAGCCTTTGGGTAATGGAACAACTCTTTTTGAAACTATAATACTTTTGTTACATATTGAATCAGCATCAATAACATCTCTAGAGCTCTTCAACGGGCCTGCAGATGCTGAATTCATTCTCTCTGATTTGCAGAACAAAGAGATTCAAAGGTAATCTAAAAATATCACGGTGACTACTTGTCTGAATGAGCTGAAGATGTCGCTTAAATATAAATGTATCAAAATGGGGACAAATATGAGAGTAAATGTGAAAAGATAAGTGTGTGGCTCTTATACATAGAGAGAAGTTGTTCCATTGAAAATTAATCATACATGCCTTTGTCAATAAATTATGTAAATTTATATGTGGCAAATGATTACCGTTTTTTTTTTCTTAACCAAGAAAAATGGAGACATTATAAGCATCTGTGATAAATTTCTCAAATTAATTACAACAATACTTTTTATAAACATTAAAACCGGACATAATTCGAAAATATTAAGGGCTTAAAATAGAAATCATTCATTAATACTCCTCAATTAATCATAAGCAAATAACCACACTTGGCTGAAGCCTACGTTATCAGTTATTTGAAATGCATAGTAACTTCCTATAGTCAACTTTTTCATTAAAGACGTCACTAATACCATGCAATGTTCAGTACTCAAAATAACGAGTAGCAATGACAATGACAAAGAGCTTAAATTTCTCAAACTTTAAAAAAAAAACAAATTCCTAACAACCTCCATATTCCCTACAGTGAACCCATAGTAGCACCTCCTACCTTTAAAGACACAATGATAAGTTCAAGTTCATCATGTAACCGCATCCAGTTTTGTTACTAAATTTACTCACTCAAGCATTTCTTCATCTTCGTGTCGACTACGTCCTCAAGCATTTCATGTGTAATTCTCAAAACACTTCTTGAAGGTTAACAAATCTAAAATATTTAAATGGTCTGCTTATATGTACAAATTGAAATTGTTATTTGCTTGCATCAAAATACATATACTATCAGCACTGTAATCTTTTATATTGACATTCCCTTAACAAGGAAAATGGTTAAAAGATCAAATTCAGACAAAGGGAAAACAGTCTTACCCCTCAAACAAACTCCACGTATGCCAGAGAGAAGTCATAAGATAGAAGGAACAACATCAAAAGCTAGATCTGTGCCCAGTAAAAAAGGTATTAATGTTAACACATTTTAAAATGATATTAGTTATGGGTAACAACCCTCAACAATGCAGGTTTAAGTAAAACACAACCATGGCTCTATGATAAATATCTCACTACACCAATAGTCCACTCCCAGGATAACATTACCATGCTTGAACGAAAACGTAAGACACCAAGTTAGAACTCTACCAAAAAATCATGGTTTCTAAGGATATCAAATTATCTGATGTCATTGTTCTTAAATCTGTATAGGACTAGCTACAGAAGCTCGAAAAAATCGTCAAACTATAAGGGCAGAAAAAAGAATCAACAAAGCTAATCAAAGTAAGTTAACCAGTTTGACATGAAGACATACCACACCTATTCAATACTCTTCTCTGACTCATCTTACAATTTAACCTCATTGTCACATGCTTCTACTAATTCTGTAATATCGGCAGGTACAGTATGAAATAACATAACTTTCCCATATACTATTTTGTTTAATAGTGTCCCACTATAGTGGCCCCCATGTCTTATCAAATTCATCACAGGATCATCAAGTACTACACATCAAAGTACCACAACTTTGATTACATGTCCATTCTGTGATGCATTAGTGTGGAAAGCTGAAGCTGTAGGAATCCAAAAAGGTTCAGAGAAGAAATTATTCACCATTTGCTGCCAGCAACGACGTGTAAAATTGCCAAGAGCTAAAGAACCACCATCGCCACTGAAAGAACTGTTAGAGTCTCCAAGCTTCCGCAGTAATATCAGAATATATAATGCAATGCTTGCATTCACATCAATGGGAGCCAAAGTTGATCATACTGTCACAGGGACACAAGGGCCATATACCTTTAGAATCCATGGACAAAATCACCACAAGATTGGATCCCTGTTACCAGTCGATGGAAAACCTCCTCAATACCTACAGCTTTATATTTTTGACACATCTAATGAAGTCCAGAACAGAGTGAAAGCTCTGAGCCGTGATGCTACAAAACTGAAAATAGATGAAAATATCATTGAAGAACTGATAAAGATGTTAGATTCCAATAACCACCTGGCTCAGACCTTTCGCCATGCAAGGGATCGATATGAATCTGAAAAACAAGTGGAATTTAACATAAAGCTAATAAGTCAGAAGCATCGTGGAAGACAATATGATTTTCCAAATGCTGATGAGATTGGAGGGCTTATAGTTGGTGATTTGTCATTCACATGTGGTGAGAGAGATGTTGTTGTACAATTCAAATCTTCATCTTTACAAAAGTATAATACTCCCTCCGTTTCATAATAAGTGTCATTTTAGGATTGTTTTTTCGTTTCAAAATAAGTGTCGTTTTAAATTTACGAGGTAACTTTTAACATAAATGGTCTAGTTTAACCTCATTACTAACCAATAAGAAAAAAGAAAATATCAAGAGTCAATTAAATGTTAAGGGTATAATAGAGTTTTAATATGTTTTCTTAATTTATGTGAAAAATAATAAAATGACACTTATTATGAAACGGAGGAAGTATCATGTTCCTCAAGTTACCTATAATGGTTTTTTTTCTTGTCTATAATGGTTTTCTTTAATCATGTTGGATAATTATATAAATTGCTCTTAATAGATCTACATTAAATAGATAAGGCCCATGAATTTATTAGTCAAAAATAACAAATTAATATATATAAAAAAAGAAAGTTGATTCTTATTCTTGATCGGAATAGATAGAGAAAATTACATAGAAGTGAATCAAGAAAAAGGTTAAAGGGATTCATCGATCAATCTGATCGAGGCTTCTTAATCAAATATAATATGACAAGACCACTTTGGTGATTAACATGTCACATACAATACAAATATTAAATCTTAATGGGTAAATTTTTTTTATATTATATTAATATTTCAAAATACAATTAATTACCTTAAATTTCATTTAATACAGCGGAAACTTTAAATTATATAAATATTATATATACTATCTAATGCATTAACATTATTTTATGGTCATTAAGATTGTATTAACATTTCATAATACATTAATATTATATAATAATTCATATACTATTGTTGTGCACGACATTTTACGTATATCTCTTTATATTATATATATAGTGTATATATATAAACGCATTCAACATTTTACATATATCTTTTTATATTATATATGTAGTGTATATATATAAACTATTCAACACGTTGAACAACAATAGTGGAAACATTAATATTATATAATAATTCATATACAATTAGAAGTGATGTTCACGCCACTTTACGTATATGAATTTATAATATATATAGTTTATATATATAAATTATTCAAAAAATACAACGGTTACTTGAAGATTAAGAAATGATGCATGAATACAATATTACGGTTACGCGTATGCATGAAACTCCTTCAAATTATGATATCCAACATTACGATCATGAACGATTTGTTCGAATACTTTTCAACAATTACAGAGTGATTAATTTTAATCAGTTCTATTCGTAATTAATATGAATCCATGATATTGAAATTAAGTTGATCCAACATCACCATTAACAAAAACATGAACATTGTTCATGTGATCAAATGAATCACCAAATCATGAATCCTCTTTAAAATTAATTACAATAACAAATTTTTCTATGTGAACTAAACAAATCTAGATGGCCCTGATACCAAATATAAATATAGGTTTTAGTGATTTCTATTTAATGAAATATATCCCAAGTCTCTAGATTTGTGTTAATTCAACAAAGAAATAGTTTCTTAATGAAAAAAAATAAAAACTAACCTTAATCCATTGCTTTGATGATAGTGTGGTTCAAGCCTTTTGATTTTCTCCTTCCTTAACCTTTAAGCTTTGATCAATCCTTTGATGGACAAGGATCTTAACTCTCTTCAGTTTTGTGTATTACAGAAGTTTTCTCTTTTGTGTTGTTTTTCTCTTCGTTTCGAAGACGTAACCATACATCTATATATAGACACACAACACAACTTCTTACAAAAGGACACCATGTCCTTTTGGTTATATATTCAACTCAACTGTATTATATATACATATGGTTAAATATGTAATATATTAATCAATTACCATATATATATATATATATAATGTTAACTGGTAAGGAAGAAGGGTTATCAATACACCCGATTCTAATGTCATTATCCGAAACTCATCCATCACGGTATTGATTTTTATATTAGTTACTTTAACTTTAATATGAACTTCAACTTTATCATTAAACCGAAAAACACATCAGCCACATGTAACGGAAAATATTCTTACAATACAAGTATAGGGTCCTTGACCACGACTCTAGTTCGTAATATATTTTTTTATATGTAATAAGTGATTTTAGATTCTATTCTTATAACACTTTTTATTAATAATTGTATCGATAAAAGTAATCCAAACGTGACTATTTAAAATTGAATTCTGATAAAAAATCACAAAAGAAGATATAAATCATTTAACCAAGACATTTTCCAACTTATATACTAAACATTTAATTAACTTGATAAAGTTAAATTTGAGGAGAGAAGACGAATAGAGAGAAACTCCCAAACCTCCATTCATACAGCAACAAAACATTAAACGTTAAATAAAAGAAATATTAAGAAAAGCTGTCGCTGCTACTATTTTATGGATAGTTGAAAAAATTAACGTAAATCACGTAAAACTTTTAGAGCAATTATTAAAAATGGTTCTTTTGAAATGTTCTTTTGCAAAACATAGCTTCTGGTAACTATGTTTTTTCCTAATTTTTAAAGGAAATGGTAGGTTTTGAAAATGGTACATGCCAATACTGATATATTTTGAAAATCCTCCAAACTTTTAATACTCTGAACTAATCAACCTAAATTAATTGCTCATTTTCTTAATTTAATTTACTTAACCTTACAATCATAGAGAATATGAGTTAAAAATAGGTGAAAACACAATACATCACTTATGTTAGACTGCAGTTTTCATATTAGTATTGGTAGTTTCCTAATTGTGTAGTTATCTATTGGTATTTGGCAAGTTAACTCATAATTATATATCATGAAAGTAAACATATTAAGTTTTGTTTTAATGAATTAACTAAAATAAATGTGAAATTATGATTTTTAATATGAATTTGTTCGAAAGTATATAAAATTATTTCCATTAACAAAAGGATAAGCGGAAGTAAAGTAAAATAATAAATTTTAATATGTTTTAATCTTTATATGATGATAAATTAAATTTTAGTACTTAATTTTTACATGTAATTTATGTAATTATCTACATTATAAAAATAAAATTAAATCTAAACAAACACAAATAATTTTACATTTTATAATTTTTTAGAAAATTCATGTAAGTATTTTCATATCAAAATAAATTTAATATTAAAGTATTTTTAATATAAATTAAATCAAATTTTATTATTAAATGCAATTTGATAATCACCCATGCTAATATAATATGTGGTAACAAAATATAAACATTTTTGGAGAAATCACTTCTCCAATAATATATAAATAAGACCATAGTTCATAAGTTTGTACTGTTGTGTTTCTTTTATGTTACATTTTAGGTCATAGTTTGTTCTTTCCTATTACCCTAAAAGCATTTCCCATTCTCTATTTGATTTTTGAAAACTTTCCTAACAGTATTATATATTTCAAATTGAACAATTTTTATATAGTCCACTGTTGATACCTAAGTTCGATTTCAACTTTTGGGGAGAAGTGTAAGTAAACAGATAGATCAGCTTTAGAAGAATGGAAAGACAATTCGTGTATAAGTTTTGCTTAAGGTTACAAAAGATGATCCCTCTAATTACAATTCTCTTCCATTTATAAGCCTAGACATTATGACCTAATTGCTCCATCACCCTTCCTCTCTTTTCGAACTTCTCCTCAGACCTCGCCGTCATGATATGTTTTACTTTCTTATGGGCCTGGGCTGATGGCTGATCTTCGAACTGGAAGACTTTAATCGGGTATGGGCCTTAACAAGCCTTCTGGAACAAATAGGCCATGTACCAACAATAGCCCCCCAGTTCATATGGTTTAGCACCTCGCTGAACCTATGAGCTTCATTTCCGGGATCTACCTACTTTACTCCACCATATCCTCCTTTGAATTTTAAAATTTATGTCGAAAAATTAATTGTCTCTTGATTAACTTGGATCTGCCATTTATTACAGCATATTCTTTCGTTATGGTTATATAAGGGTACGTGACGCGTCTCATCTGAACATACTTTGGGATTTGATAATCACTAATCGGATTTATCATGAGGGAAAATAGCTCCTCAGCCGCTGATCGCTCTAGGAACTCGATCTCTCCCAGTTCGCTTATCCCCTTCTTATTATTACTACTTTATCAAAAATATAATTATTCCGCTTTCCTTTTGACGTATTTTGTTATGTTTCAGGGAAATTCCAAAATTTGAGCTTGTCCTCTTATCACGGCAATTCCCGTCTGCGATCACTGGTCTATAAGCGCTCGGTCTCAATCGACAAAGGCGAACTTCCGCCTCCACCACGCTCTCATCATGATCAAGTCGAAGTCACAGGAAAGAGGTCCGATTCAGCGGAACCTTCTCCGAAGCGTGCTCGCTCATCAAGTGATGCGCACGAGGACGAGGAGACTGGAGACCTCGTGGCCCCCAAGGATATTGACTCCGGGATTGCCACCCATTGGCATCGCCGCAGCTCGCCTTCGTCAAAACGCAAATTCCAATGGAGTTTCACGCATGACAGAGATTGTCCAATTGTTGAAGATCGTCACGGTATGGCTATTGTGTTAAGACATTTCAAACCTCGGGGTTGCATTATGCCGGCACTGAGAGATATGTCCGAAAAGTCAAACTATACTGAGGCTCTTGAAGCTTTTGGCCATGTGGGTTTAATTTCTCCGAATCCGCTATTCAATGCTATAATCTTGTTTTTTTTTTAAACAATTTTCGCTTTTGCAGGCTATCGGGGCATTTAATAAATGCGTTGGTGGTTACGAAGCCAAATTCTCCACCTCGTCGTCAAAAGAGTCGAGCAAGACGGTCGACCAGTTGACAGATATGCTCAGTTTTGCCCAGGATCGTGAGATGAAAACGCTTGCTGAGATTCAAAAAGTGCGGTCATAAGCCTTATCTTTAAATTAAAGAGTTGCTGATCTTGAGAGAACGCTTCAGCAAGAGCGCGAGGTGCGGGAAACTTCCATCGAATCTGCAGTTGAAACTGCTACGAAGGATTTTTCCGCAAGGTACCGCGAATGCTACGCTCTATTGAAAGCCCGGCTTGATAAACGCAGTCTCGAAGGGGAGCTCAAAGTTAAAGCAGCGGATATTGACGCTCGCCTTGACTTGATTGGACTGATCCGAAAGGGTACTCTGAACCTTGATAATGAAGAGGCGCGTTTGAAAGACAAGCAGCTGGACCTAGAGCTCGACCTCGGCATGGCAGCTGCCTCGGATTTAGCTGGGATTAACACTTCAGGAAGAAGCAGACCTGAGGATTTAATGAATTCCGAACTTCCTGTGGTTGGTCCATCTGAGGCGGCTCAAAGGATTGATTAGACTTTCCCCTGTTTCTTCCTTTTTGTCCCTTTCTTTTGTAATAAGGCTATAAAAGTCATTTTTCATTCATCATTTTTTTTGTTTTTTAAAAAAAAAATCGAGCTACTCATTGGTTTCAAGACAGTGGTAGCTCGGTATGTAATAATTATTTGAATTTATTCTGCCTCAACTTATTTTGTTGTTATTGGGCTTTTATGGATTTGTGGCCTCATCGGGTGATCAGTCCGATGGGTTTGAAAATGTTACGAAAATTTTTCGATTTAGTTTCTGGGCTTATTACTTCTCCTATTTCTAACTGGGCCTGGACCAACTGGGCCCAGTCCGACTATGCGGCCTGATCCCTATTCGCTAATGTGTTTCTACATGACGGTTCAGCTGGTCGACCATTGAACTTAACGCATGCCTCCTTTACTGCCGATTTCGTCTACGTGGAAGGCATCGCGCGGGCTGGCGTGAGATGGTTCTCGAAGGGCGGCTTTCTGATTAGACGCTTCCACTTCCTCCTCGCTTCACCGTTGGATGTGTACATGTGGCAAGCATCAGGTCGTGCCGCGCTAGCACACATTTTCAGTTACCGAAGGGTGAGTTTCATTAATGAAATCTTTTCTTTTCCTTATCTTCCTCTCCGTTTACTGCTTCCGTTACAATCGTCGTTCACTCTCAGCAATACCGCATTTTAATTAAGGTACTTCCATCGCCTTTCTCTAGTTTTCCTTTTCTTCCAAACTTTTCTTTCCTCCGAAATGTCTTCCACGTCTCGAGCTACATCTGAAGACACTATCAGTGATGGGGCTGTTCTTCCCCTGCGGCGGCAGAGAAAACGTCGACAGAGAGTAAACTCGTCGCCGAACCACCGAGTTCCGTCTTCGAGTTCTGAAGACGACCCCTTAGACGCTGTTGAGTTCTTCGTGGAAGAAGAAGTATACCGGAATACCCCTCCGGAGGGCGATGAGAAGTTTGGACCTCATCCCCGATCGGTTTTTACTCGAAGCCTCCTCACCAAGTTCGGGGAGAAATATAATTTCCCGGAGGAGGTGATAACTCTGGTTCCAAGAGCAGGATCATCTCCGGAGGTGCTCCCGCTGGGTTATTTGTGCGCGTACGCGCTTTATTTTTCGGAGTGCAGGCTCCGCTTCCTGATCCCGACCGAACTACTGGCGTGGCTTGACGCCGTGGGGCTCTGCTTCCCTCAAATGTGCCCATCAGTGATTAGGACGGCGCTGGCCATTTTTACCCGGGCTGTCGAAGTTGGACGTCCCATGTGCGGTGAGGAGCTGAGACTCCTCTGTAGTGTTAAGAAGAACCCGAGGGGTACTACTTGTCACCGCGAAAGGACCGGAAGGTCGTGGACGACCTTCCTAATAAGGATACGAAGAAACTGGACCAGTACTTCTTCTTTAAAGTCTGTTCTGCCAGTATCGGTGACTTCTCGGTTGATCATATTCGAACCTCGTGGGCGCGCGAGCTTGGTGGGCATTTCGGAGTCGCAGACTATTTTGCTTCCTTTAGTAATTTATTCGCTTTATGAGTATCATACTGTATTGTGATTTATCATCCTTTGTTTTCACGTTGCCAGGTACTTTCAGCTTCCCGAATTCTCCCGAGCTAATCGAGTTCGCCACTTTGCTTAGGGGAGACGGTACGGCGTGGAGATCATTCTCAAGAGAGAGGCTCGACAACGCTCTCTGGTCGTCTTATCTAGGTAAAAGGCGATTTATATTAAAAAAATTTTTAATCTTTTATTACTATACTAATTCGTTTAATTATTTTATTTATTATTTCGTTTTTAGCTTCAAAGATGATATTGCTCGTAGGTGACCACTCGCGACGTAAGAAGAAAGCGAAGTTGAAGAGGTCAGCTGAAAACATGCCGATTTCTCTCCCAGCCCGACTATCAAGAGACCTTGCTGCTGGGGTATCATTAGGGGATCTGATCCCTTGTTCGAGCTCTCTGCCTGTTATTTTGGTGCTCTCCCCGTCTACTGAAGAGGCGACGCATATGGAGGACGTGCCCGCTCTTCCTGAGAAAGAGTTACCGGGTCTGGGGACGCGTCACGACCTTGTGACTCCTACCTCTGATCAAATGGAGGTCGATGGTGCCCAGACGGAAGGTTTCTTCCTTCATCTGCACCGGCATCAACAGTCAATGTCGCGGCGATTCCTCTTAGAGTTTCATCTCAGGTGGTGACTCCTCTTCCTCTTCCAGCTTCCTCTATTGAAGCTACTACGACCACCTCAACTTCCGTGCTGGAGGATGGGAATGAAGCGTTGTTCCCAGGAATTAATGCCTCATCAGGTGCCGCTAGGAACACCCGACCACCGCAAGATCCTCGGGCCGTTTTACTTAAATTCAGGACTCCGAACATGTAGATTCCTCCGGTGGAAGAGATGCTATTCGGCGCTGAATATAAAGCCATGGCCGACGCTAATGTTAAGGTATTTTGAATTATGATTTTTTTTTTTTTTTTGATGTGTTAGCTTGCTTTCTCTTGGTTGATTTTGAATTTTGCTGTGCTCCTTTTTTAGGGAGTCGTGATGCAAAATAAATACATAGACTCAGTCGAAAAGCGCACTAGGGAGCTCATTGCCAAGCATCATGACGAGATGCGGGGACTCAAGTCTGCTCATGACGAGCTCGCTACCAAACTCGACGAGCAAGAGGACGCCCTTCAGAAGGAGGAAAAAGAGCGGGAGAGGCTAGAAGGAGAAAGAACTGAAGCTCTCCTTCGGGCTGAATCGGCCGAGAGGCTCAACCGTGATTTGCGGTGGAGGTTTGAGGAAGAAGCTAAAGCACGTGTTGAGCTTCAGGAACGTCATGAAGCTTCCAAGGCTAGCATAGAGAAACTGACCGCGCAGATCGAGGCTCTAAAACTCGAAAGATCTGAAGTCGCTACTTCTTTGCGGGAGGTCAAAGTGGCCTTTGCCCAAAAATGGAACAAGAAGAAAAAGGCTGTTGAAGGGGAGCTGAAGGCTCGTGAGGCCCTGGGCAACTTAGCCTTACTGGCTAGAGTCCGAGGTAACACCCTAGACCTCGAGAAGGAGACTGCCGCGTGCCTCGAGGTTTGCAAAGAAGGGGAAGCTGAGTATGAGGAAGTTTCAGACTATGAGCTGGACGCATAGCCCTCCCCTTTTTTTTATAATTTCTACTTAATTCAGTATCGGGTTTTACCCTTCTTTTGTAGCCATTTAAACATTTGTCTACCAGTTTCAATTTGGTTTTCTCATTTCTATTTTGACTTCCTAATCACGCGACTAATACTTAACCTTTTATATCTTTCTTTTTCTTCTTCTTTCTTCTTTTTTTTTGGGCTGCACTTGCTTCAGCAAGTTGCCTACGTACCTCGCCAAGAGGATCAAGCCTTATGTAGTTCATCAATCGTTATTTTTTATTACTTTATTAGATGTAAAATCTCTTAAGGTTCATTACATTCCATGGCCTTAGCTCTGTTTTTCCCGAATCAATGTTTTTAATCTTATACACTCCGGGTCTGACTTCGTCCTCAATTTGGTAAGGGCCTTCCCATGATGATCCCAATTTACCCGCATTTAACTCGCGGGTATTTTTGAATACTTTCCTTAACACCAAATCGCCTACACGCAGCTTTCTGAAGTTGACCTTAGCATTATAAAACTTTGAAACGTCTTTTTGTAGTTTTGTAGTCTTAAATTGGTTAAGTCTCTTTTTTCTTCTATCAGATCGACTGCGTGCTCAAGCATCTCGTTATTTGCGAGCTCTGATTCTGGAGCCTAAGTCCGTCTCAGACTCGGAACTGAGATTTCAGCTGGCACCATAGCCTCTATACTGTACAATAAGGAGAAAGGAGTTTCCCCTGTTGCTCTTCTCGGCGATGTTCTGTATGCCCACAATACACCATTTAACTCTGAGTACCATCCCGACTTTTTTGATTCGAGGCGCTTCTTAAGAATAGTTTTGTTTGTTGCCTCAGCCTGCCCATTCCCCTGCGGATAGCGCGGGGTCGATGTTGATAGTTTTATCTTCTATTTGTCACGAAATTCCTTAACGGGCTTCGAGGTTAAGTTCGTTCCGTTATCTGTTATTATCTCATTTGGGAGTCCATGGCAACATACGATGTTTTTCCACAGGAAATCTGACACCTGGACTCCTGTAATATTTGGATACGCCTCTGCCTCGACCCACTTAGAGAAGTTATCAGTAAAGACGAGAAGAAATTGGACTCGGCGTATTCCGGATGGTTCTAAGGGTCCTACAACGTCCATTGACCACCTCATAAACGGGTAAGGAATTATTGTCGAGCTGAATAGCTCGGCCGGTTGGTTAATCATTGGTGCGTGCCTTTGGCATTTTTGGCATATCTGAAAATATTTTCCACAATCAGAGATTATCGTTGGCCAATAATACCCTTGTCTCTTAATCCGAATTGCTAATGCTTGTCCTGCCACGTGATTGCTGCAGCTCCCTTCGAGCATTTGTCTCAAGATATCAGCTGCTTCCTCGTTGCTTACACACCGCAGATAGGGGCCAGATACACTTCTTTTATAGAGTTGATCACTTATTATTGCGTACCTCGCGCTTTGCAATTTTACTTTTCGAGCTTCCCATTTCTCTGAGGGTAGCTCTCCAGTTCGTATGTAGCGTTGAATTGGGTTACGCCAATCTTCGTCAATGGAGATTAGCTCACCGTTGCTTGTCTCGTCGTTTTCATTGCCCAAAGGATTATCAATGGCCAACACGTCTTTTTGGTTGATGCTTGGCCCTTTTATATGCTCGATAGGTATTACTCTTTTTGTGTCTAAATCAGAGGTCGCGGCCAGGGCCGCGAGAGCGTCTGCTGTAGTATTCTCTCCTCGCGGGATCTTATTGAGCTCGACAATGTCGAATTGCTTAATTATTCTGCTTACAAGCTTTTTATATGCGTTCATCTTTTGATTTTTTGCTTCATATTCCCCTTGTATTTGGCTGGAGATAAGTTGTGAATCCGTGTGCGCTGTTAGTTCTTTTACCCCCAAACTCACCGCTAACCGTAGCCCGGCTATTAACGCCTTATATTCTGCGACGTTGTTTGATGCATCGAAGCATAAACGAAAAGATTGTTCAATAATCTCACCCGTTGGGGACACTAGTCGTATGCTGATTCTTTCCCCTTGCTTTGACGATGCCCCATCTACATGTAACTCCCATCTCTTGCTCGGAGTCAATCCGACTTCGTTATTCTGAGCTAGTTCCACGATGAAGTCGGCCAATACTTGGGATTTTATGCTTGTCCGGATGCGGTACTCGATATCATATTCGCTAAGCTCAATAGTCCATTTTACTAATCTCCCTGACTTGCTTGGGCTATGCAAGATCGTTCTAAGGGGTTGCGAAGTCATTACAATTATCGAATGTGACTGAAAGTACGGTCTGAGTTTCCTAGCCGACGTAACTACTGCCAGTGCTAACTTTTCTTCGATCGGGTATCTTATTTCAGCTCCAACGAGCATGGAGCTAACATAATAAATTGGTTTTTGATCATTTCCGTCACTTCGGACGAGCACACCACTGACGGCCGAGTCTAAGACTGCAACGTAAAGGTACAATGGTTCCCCAATTACTGGCTTTGCCAGGATAGGTGGCTCAGCGAGGTATCTTTTCAGCTCGCATAGGGCATTTTGATATTGCTCGTTCCATTCGAGTTGCAGCTTGCCCCCTATCTGCTTTCCTTTTAGTATTTTGTAAAAGGGTAGACACTTATCAGATGACCTTGATATAAACCTGTTTAATGTCGTGATTCTCCCGGTTAAACGCTGAACATCTTTTGGTGTTTTTGGTGTAGTGACGCCCAGCAGAGCGTCTATTTTCTTTGGATTTGCTTCTATTCCTCTTTCGGTAACCAGGTAGCCGAGGAATTCTCCTGAGGTGACCCCGAAGGAGCACTTGGATGGGTTAAGCTTCATGTTGTACTGATTCAATGTTTCGAAATACTTTCTGAGTTGGATAACATGGTCCTTTGAGACCATACTTTTGACAAGCATGTCGTCAATGTAGACGTCCATGGTCTTTCCTATTTGTTCGGCGAACATCCTATTTACCAATCTCTGGTAAGTGGCGCCTGCATTTTTTAGTCCGAAAGGCATTACCTTGTAGCAATATATTTCTTGATCTGTTATGAAAGAAGTTTTCTCCTGATCATCAGGGTGCATAAATATTTGGTTATATCCTGAGAATGCGTCCATAAATGACATTAACTTATGACCCGCGGTTGCCTCCACGATTCGGTCTATATGAGGTAGAGGATAATTATCCTTAGGACAAGCCTCATTCAGATCTGTGAAGTCCACGCACATTCTCCAATTACCAGTCTTCTTTTTAACTACCACTGGATTAGCTAGCCAGTCGGGGTACTTTACCTCTTTGATCGACCCATTTTTTAGCAACCGATGCACTTCCTCTTTGATCGCAGCTGCCTTTTCTGGGCCCAATTTCCTCCGCTTTTGCTTAACCGGCTTGTATTTTGGATTAACT